>CAJQZJ010015385.1:340530-472627 GCA_907164525.1 Lophiomys imhausi
TGTATGTATGTATGTATGTATGTATGTATGTATGTATGTATGTATGTATATGTGTGTGTGTGTGTGTGTGTGTGTGTGTATGGGGTCATATATGACGAATAGAATCAAGAGGTAGCTTAGATGGGATAAGATTGCACAATCCAGGCCAAAGCCTGTTAAAATCCATGTGGTGTCTGTGTGCTCATTTATAATTGTGTGTTAAGGATTAACAACTGTCAAACCAATTAAATGTAATATAAATACAAGTAAATAATTTAGTCATTTTCTACAAATGACAAATGACTATGTCACCCAACATAATTTAGTTAATTTTTCTACATACATTTTTTTCTTTTTTTTAATTCATTCATCAGTTGAAGGGCATCTGGGTCATTTACGCTTTCTGGCTATTATGAATAAAGCTTCTATGAACATTTCTGAGGTGATGTCCTTATGATTTGGTGGAGAATCTTTTGGATGTATGCCCAGGAGCCATATGGCTTGGTCTTGAGGTAGAACTATTCCTGATTTTCTAAGATATCACCAGATTTATTTCCAAATTGGTTGTACAAATTTGTACTCTCACCAGCAATCAAGGAGTGTTTCTCTTTCTCTACATTCTCAACAGCTAGTGCGATCTCTTGGGTTTTTTCTTAACCATTTTGAGGTTGTGAGATGGAATCTCAAAGTCATTTTGAGTTGAATTTCCCTAATGACCAATGACATTGAGTATTTCTTCAAGTGCCTCTCCACCTGGAAATATCTTAACTAAACTTATTTTTCTCATGATGCAACCTAATCTTTATGAATTTGAAAGAAAACTATGGTTTCAGGAGAAGATTCACAATAAGACACTTGAATTTTCAAACTGAAAACAAAGGTAATTGATTATCTAGAAAGTCAAACCGAAACAATTAAAGTGTAGCAATATTTCCAAATATTACTTTTAAATGATAGTGCTCATCTCCATAAAATTACATTTAGAGTATATGCAGTATTATTCTGTTAATCATCATGTTACCGCAAGCAACTGTGCTTCCCTGTGTAGGTCCATGGAAAATTTGGGTTTATTAATATTTCCTTGAGAAAGGAACAATGGAACAGTCTCATCACTCATCTGAAAAATGAAAGTCTGGTAGGATCATAGAAAATTATGAGGAATTACAAAATGATAAGTAAAATATTGGGACATATTCATGAAGTTTCTCCAAAACAACTATTCCATTGGAGCAGCTGGCAGGGGAGTGATCTGGTCACATTGTGATGGACTATAACAACTTAAAGACAAATGAAGAAACAAGCAAAAAGCAAACAAAACAAATGCACACTTCTGCTGGTAATACTAATACTACTCTCTTGAACCTGAGAGTTATGTGCTTTCAGAGATCCTGATTACCTTTTGAAAATTTGACAATAGATATGCCAAGGGAGACAAGAGAAAGCCAATTATATCTCAACCCTATACAAATCACTACAGCTGACAGTGGAAGAAATAGTGTTACCCCAGGAAAGATCACACTACTTGGTTTTCCAACAATGATGGTCAGCTATAAAAATATAACTAAAAGTAACATTATACAGACTTAGTAGATTATATATGTTTGAGTGTGTGTGTGTGTGTGTGTTCGTGCACATGTGTGTGTTTCTGAGTGCATATATGTGCATGTGTGTGCAGAGAGATTTGTACATACAATGAAAAAGAGATCATGAATTTGAAAGAGAGCAAGGGTTGGTATATGGGAGGATTTGGTAAAGGAAAGGGAAAATAATGGAATTATAGTATGATCTCAAAAACAAAAGAAATAATTTAAAAATGAAAATTATAATTCTATATAATGATAAAATGATTATATATATATAACACAATGCATGAATGGTTTACAGACTTAGTAATGCAAAAGAAGCATAATTTAATACACATAAATGAGAAAGGGAGATAATTTTTCTTCATATGACTTATGGAATAAGCAATTGTAAAATTATGGGGAGTTGTATATTTAGGTAAGGCAAAGACGAAAGAAATAATGTTGTTAGGAAATTCTCTATCAGCCTTTGACTATAGAAACAAAGTAGCAGCAAAAGAGGTCAAACACATATATAAACATTCCCCTTTTGTGTGAGGAGCTACATGTCAGTAAGTCATATGTTTACCAAATGAAAGTCACAGTGCTAGGAGATCTAACTCCCTATTCTGGCTAGGCTTCTGCGGGAACCTGCAAACATGTCATTCATTCTTACAAACAAACATATCCTCAGTGAGCAAGAAATAGATTTACTATGTGATACTTCTGTGCTAGTCAAGGTTATGTTCCTTAACTGTTCTTTATCATGTCCCAGAGACACATGCTCATCCATGTTTATGACTGCTTATTTAAAACAGCCAGGATATGCAAACAGCCTAAATGTCCATGACAAATGACTGGATAATTTAAATATGGTGAATTTATACTCAATAGTATATTATTCAGCTACAATGAAACTGACTCACAAGTGAGTGGGTAGACCTAAAAATGCTAATTCTCAATGAAGGAAGCTCAAACCCAGAAAAAATATGTGTGACATACTTTGATATTTTATATATGTATGCTTACATTAAGTGTGTGTGTGTGTGTGTGTGTGTGTGTGTGTGTGTGTGTGTGTATGTGTGTGTGTTTAAACTGGAATACTCGTAGCAGTCATGAAATGAGTATGAGGCTATGGATGTAAGATTTCAAAGAAATGGACAGAGGTTATAACACAGGTTATATGATAAGGAAATGGTACCTAACAAAAAGTGAGAGTTAAAAAAGATAAGGGAGAAGTCAGAGTTAAAGACTAACTTCTAGTAAAGACCATTGGAAAAGTCATATTATACCCAAGTCATGTAGGAATGTTTCTAATTTATATGTATACATAACATGTATACATAAAAAGAGTTTAAATGGAGTTACCATATAAAGAGAGTACAACACCACTCCCAGATACATAGTCAATCTAACAAAAAGCCCAATATCAGGCATGCATTACCTCTCCTTAGCTATTGATCAGTAGAGTGTCATATACCACCCCAAACATTGCAGATAATTGGCATTGGTCTTGTTTACCTTCTAGAATTTAACTGTAAGACCTTAATGGTGAAGATATAAAACACCTGAGTCACAAGATATAAAGAAATCATGAAAGTGTCAATTAGCTCCCTGGTTGGTTTTGCAACCTGTACTACAAACCAGATTTCATATACAGATGTATAGTAGCATTAAGTGAACTACACATTAAGTGATTAGTTTATGTATCATAAAGAACTCAATATTATCATTCTGTACATGAACATGTTAATCAAATGGCTTCTACAATAATCTATGTGCATCCCTCAACCTTCATCGTAGAAACTTGTTCTTGAAACAGATGAAAAACAGTACAGAGGCACCCATCTGCTCACTGTTGAGAGAATAAGATACTGTAGTGCTCAGTTTTCAATGTGACATCTGTCATATCCAGCATCCAATGCTTGGCAATAATTGTGAAAGAGGGGCTAATGGTCAAAAATAGTGTATATCTGCAGCAAAATTCTATTCTCTGAGCATGACAGTGCAGTTATCTATATGAACTCATAGTTTCCAGGACTGAAATCACAAAACTTGAAGAAGATCAAAAAGTAAAACACACTATGGTTTGGGTAGGAGCTCAGTCTCACCCCTAGTTGAGGAGATATTGTCAGTTGTTGGTTTTTTCAGGGGGCAGGGATCAGTTTCCTTCAGGCAGCGACATAGTGAGAAGGTACCCATGCTCTAGCCAATGTTCCTACACTCATGTGCACACTGACACAGCTATATGGACTGCATCAGTTTACAAAAGAATGCATGAAGACAGGATAGAAAGTGGTGTGGATATGGGAGATAATTAGAAGTGACAAAATTAAGGTAGATTGGTCAAAATATATTACATACAGTTAAGAAATCCCCAACAGTAAAAATGTTAAAACTATTTTTAAAGTAAATCACTTAAAAAAAAAACATTGGATAATTTCACATAGAGTAATTACAATGATTGAAAGATTATAATGTATCATTTATATTATTTAATACAAATTGACTTAATTAGAACACTCAGAAAATAATGTCAATAAAACAATAAGTAAATAGAACAGAACAGTGATGATAGCTGAAAACATACTTTCCTCTGTGGACACATTGAACACAACTTGCTCATCTGAGGTCAGGAATCCTAGTAGAGCTACCTTACTTGCCTTTGAAGAAAGTTTCCCTAACAAACTAAAAACTTTACAGTAGGCCCTATTTATTAGCTGAGTTTTGTTTTTAGCAGTGACAAAACTCCTTGACTAAGGTAACTTATGAAAGTGTTTAATTTGGTTTCTGGTTTCAGAGAGTTAGTCTATGACTGAAGGCCATTGCAGCAGGAACACCCAAGGCCTCATGTTTTGATCTGCAAGTATGAGGCAGAGATAATAAATTGGGAAAACAACAATCTTTTAAAGTCTCAAAGCCTTCCAGCAATGATACATCTCCTTCAATAAGGCTGTATCTCCTATTTATTCCCAAAGAATAATGAAAAATGGGGAACAAGTATTTAAACATATGAGCCTATGGATGACATTATTATTTAAAGCCCCATACTCCAAACTCAAAAGCTTCATCATGTTCAACATCACTATCCTCATGATCAAAACTTCTAAAATGGTGGAACATTGAAGAAGGTTGAATACCATGTCCAAAACACAGGACGCTGAAGTTATTTCATACATATTTATGTAGAAGAGTTTGAGGTTAAACTGGATAGTTTCTAATTCAATAGGATTGGTATGAATCACTCTAGAAGTGACCATATAAACATTTAATTTATATGAGAAAACTACATGGAATGATCACTGCCATTGTAAATGCAGACAATTTTTGTAAGTAATAAGAAAATAGTAAAATTTAAGTATAGAAGGAGATAACTGATTGTCAAACTCAGGTTATAATAGAAAAGGAAAAATATATGGAGGTCATTTTTTACTTACCATTCTTTATGGCATTTTATGTGACACACAATTTTCAGAATAAGTTCAGGAGAATTCTATAGTGAGTATCACTTGTGTATGCATGGATGAAAACATACACACACATACATATACACACACAAACACACGCATATTTATTTCCAACAAATGCATGTTTTTACTGAAATAGTTGACATTGACTCATGCATTTTTAAACTATTCCATTTCTATTAATCATTAATGACACTTTTATTTTAAGAAAAGGCATATTTTGTATTCAACTTACAATTTCTTTTTCAGTTAAATGAACAATCAGTGATTTCCAAATCTTTCTGTTTTAGGCAAATTTTGATTTAACATTGAGGCTAAAAATACCCCAATATTAATAGCAGATATTCATGCCATAATTGGATGATACAAAACATATTTAATAATTTTGTGTTATTATACAAGTATAAATAATCACAAACTAACAAAAAGTATAGTTTTGTATTACAATTTTGATTGCTACAATTATTATCACCTCTTTAATTATCAGATATATTCCTTTATAATATAGAATTTAAAAATGCAGTAAGTTTTGATATACACAGAGATTTGTAACTGGACAATAAAGACTGGGAGAAACTTTGACATATTCTTCCCGGGATAGAATATTTTTATCACACCCCTTCACTCAAGTATAAGAGATCTACAAGGAAGAGGAAGTAGAAAGACTATTAGAGCCTGGTGTGTTAGACAACTCCAAGGAAACAAAATTTTCCAGAAACATCAGAGAATATGGACATACAAATGCACAGAAACTGTGACAACATGTACAAGACCTGCGCAAATGCCAGATACAATCCTAACATGGAGGAGGGAAATTGGTTGCACAACCCCACTCTTAGCAAAGAAGTTTCATCTAATTGTAGCTAACCATGAACAAAACAGGACAATACTATGAAATATGGTAATGTGGACAGGGGAGAGTTCAAAGATTTTCACCCCACACAACGAACTGTAGGCAAATAATGACTGCTTAGAGAGGAAAATAATCTTCCATAGGAAAGTACACACTAATTGGTTATTCAATACAAAAATGCTGAAAAGATTCTTGTTCAGCCAAGTAAATAACATATAATATACAATAGTTATTCCAAAGTTTATTGTTTTATCCACAATAGAATGGCTAAAGTTGGCCATCCAGGCAGTGTCTGGTATGGGCTTCCTCTTATGGTCTAGCCCTCAAGTTGAACCAGATATTGGTTGACCACTCCCACAAGTTCTGTGCCACCATTGCCCCAGAACATCTTGCAAACAGAACAGATTGTAGGTGAAGATTTTTTTTTGATTGCGTTCGTGTCCATGTTTTTCTTTCCAGACCCTGCAGAGTACCTTCCAGCAGCTAGTGAGCATAGGGGTGAAGGCTCAATGCAGGTACCAACTCAAGCTCTCTATGTTCAACGAGCCTTGTGGATGATTTTCTTAGCATTGAGGTCCCACTGTAGCAAACGTGACCGGCAAAAAAAAAAAAAAAAAAGTCAAGAAATGATTCTTCATGATATTCCATTATACTAATAGATTGCTGCCTTGTCCTTCATCATCAGAGAGACTTCCTCTGGCAGAACATGGGAGTGTAGTGAGTTTGATGAGGATGGATGGCACTCAGAGAACATGGACCATTCAATCAAATAAGCAAGACTCATATGAGTTCACAGAGAACTACACATTGTAGTAGCAAGCCAGAGCATGTGTGGTTCTGCAACAGGTCCTCTGCATATATGTTATGGTTGTTAGCCTGGTGTTTTTGTGGAACTCCTAACTGTGGGAGCAGATGTGACTTACTCTTTTGCCTGCTCTTGGCACTCTTTTTCTCCTAATGGTTTGTCTTGTGCAGACTCCATAAGAGCTTTTACCTTGGCTTTTTGTATCTTGTTTTGTCCTGTTTGGCTGTTGTCTCTTGGAGGTTTGTTATTTTCTCAATGGAAAAGGAGGGGGAGTGGGTCTGGGGGAGAGATGCGGCAAGAGGGAGTTGAGAGGAGAATAGGGGCAGGAAACTGTAGTTTGTCAACATGTATTATTTGGGAAAAGAATCTGTTTTCAATTAAAAATAATAGATAAACTTTATGATTTATAAACTAGAAATTTTGCAAATAGTTACTAAAACATAATAATGCTTAATATTGCCCAAGATGACTATTAGTCCTTCATGCTGAGAATGTTGTGATAATATGCATTAGTAAGGAAATATGGAAGGAAAAGTTTCAAATATGAAAACAGCTAAGGGTCATCTGAGAGCTGTTTGTAATAAGCATGCTGTGGCATTACCACTACCACTGTGCTTAACTTCTCAGTTACTAATTCTTCCGCTGGTCAAATGGTTACTGGGCTGCAATTATTGGGATTTATGTAGAGTCAAATGATGACAGCTAAGAGCAAAAGGAGAAAGGCATGCCGAGTTTTTTTCTCAGAGTGGATACAAGGTTGCATCATACTTAGATTTAGGACATTACTCAGTTGACACAAATCCCCATGAGCTTTTTCCTTACTTATTGTATTAGGCCTGTCGAGGATTAACACTGAATGAAGTTGTTTTCTTATGATAACATTTAGTAGTTTTAGAAACAGGTGGATGAAAGCGTTAAAATCATTCTTCAATCATTATCAATATGATAAATGACATTATCACTAAATGATTGATTTTTTGTTTCCAAAATAACTTTATTTTTAATCAGTTAGTGCATAAGGATGTTATTTATATAATTTTAAAAATTATTCAGCATTTAAGGATGAATATATGAAATGTTCTGTTAAAATTAATATTAAATATGGTTAAACAGATTTAAGATATCCAAAATGCTGATAAATTATAGTTACCACATGTACATTAATTTTCAAAGAAGGGCCAAGGTTTCAGTCTGTAATCTCTTGATCCTTACAGCTGCTTAGCTCTGTCAGTCTAGCTTTGAGTTGTCCACTGACCTGATTTTTCTAGCTGATAATTTTTTCCCTAATGTTAGGTAAGGTCACACAAACAAACTTCACTTGCTTTCATTTGTAGTAGAAGGATATTATTAAAAAGAAGCACAAAAATTATTTTATAATGCTGTGATTGTCTGAGTTTTCTTTTATTATGATTTTCTATTTTATTTCAATACACATTTTGAAATGATAGTTTAGCATTTTGAACTGAAAAACGAGAAGATGAAATTTCAGATGATCTTTGCTGTGTGGTTTTAAATCAGGTATTTAGTTGTTGAACAGACATCATTATATTTTAGTTTTTCATAGAAACATATAAATGTTCTGAATGTTTTTCATCTAACTTCTGAAATTATTCAGCATAACCATCTGTACTGATAATTATAGTTCTCATAGTCATTTATCTTAATAAGATAATGAAAACAATGGATAAATATTTAAAAGATAAAATTATTAAGAACTTGAGCTGTGACTATGTTTTTAGAGAATTCAATGCCTGGCTATTAGAAAAATATTGAATAATTTCCTTAGTCTCTTATGCATTTACTTACTTATTTGGAAAGGAGGCACAAGTCACAACTGACTTCAAGACATCTCAGACTGAGTATTTTCAGTTTCTGCTCCTTGTCCTCAGGTCCTCAGGGATTTCACAAAAAATTCATTATCAGTTCATATTTACTAAGTTCACTAGATCTTTGAAAGCATCCAAGAACAAGTCCAGTTCCATGAGTGATAAATGAAATTTAACCTTTCTTAAATGAATCCAATACTATTTGACCAAGATAAGTTATTTTCACTTCCTCCTTTATGGGCAAATATTCCTAATGGTCATTTGTGAAATTTTCTCTTGCTAAGCCAGTGTAAGTAAAACTTTATGCCAGTGGATAATTAAGTGGATAGAGATATATTGATATCAAAATATTTATGAAATGTGTATATTCAGTGGAGTAAAGGGCTCAGTAATTGTATGCTATATGAGTAGAGTAAGATTTTGCCATGTTTATTCAAGAACTGCCTGAAAAACAATTGTTTGTAGTATCTTTCTCTTCAACGGTATAGTCACTGCTAAAATTGCCCTTGCTGCAGTAAATATCTTTCCATTCAATGAAAATGCATTTCTTCTTTGAAAGGACTCACAGTTACCTTGTAAGTCTTATTCAAATGTTATACTTGACGTTCTAACTCATACAATTATTTAACACTTCTCATGTCCTTGATAAATGTCCTCTTCATTTTCCATCATTTATTAAAGAACCTATTTTTTTATTCATTAGTCCACGACATGATTTCCTGTAATCAATATTCTGTTAAACTGTATTGTTTGTACAAAAATTAAAAAAATTTTCTCTAAATTTAAGTAATATAGAAAATCACAAATAATATTAGAAAAATATTAAGTTCTACTTTTCACAGTTAGTAAAAAGAATAATATGTGATTAGAAGGATGAATATTTTGAGAAGATAAGTGGTTCTTTTAAATTCTCATTCAAGAAAAAAAATACCTAGTTAAATTCAAAATATTAAGAGTATAATAAACAAATTTTATACAATGTATTTTCATGCTACTAAATCCTAAATAAAGATCTATTGCAAGAAAGACATTTTATGGAATTCCATTTCAGATAAGCACTAAGTAAATTCAAGGAAAATATCAATGAAGTTATATTGAGAAGTGTACAGACTCATTCTAAGCACTAGATATATTATTATAGTATATCACTTTCAGGTTAAAACATTACAATGTTTGGTCATTGTATTTTATAGAGCTTCAGTTTTAACAGATACAAATACAAATATGATATCAAAGATTGTGATTTTACTTCTATATTTCTAATTCTCTAAATGTCTATTTTAATTTTGTTTTTATATAATTACACTACAAATTGTCAATTATTATGACATTTATATTCTATACCATTACACAATGCAGACAGAAATCCTAGAATAGTAAATAAATTTATAGAAATTCATCAATGAAGAAGTTTTATAACCAGTCTAAATGAACGAGACTTTTCTGTGACTTAATGCTATTATTTTCTTTTGCAGATGGATTTTACTGGGAATATTTTTCTTGAGGAAATGTAAATGAAAATACTATGCCCCTAAAATAAATTATTAAATGATTTTCTCTTACTGTATTACCTGATACTTTGATTGGTTTACATTACATTTTGTATTAACTTTAACTGTGTGAGTTCTGCTCTGGTTTAAGGTACTCAGATGGTAAAATACTTTGCAGAGGATGCATGAAGGCATAAGTTCATATAGTCAGCATCTATAGTCCTGCTCTATAAGACTTAGACAACATGATCTGGGATTGCAAGACACCCACTCTAGACAATAGGTAAACTGAAGAATCAGTTAGAAATTCTGTATCAACATTTTGGAATAATAGTGTTGTAAGATGCATTATGTGGATGTGTCTTATGTACATATGAATGCATACAAGAAATTTTTATATTTCTTCCTTGTGCTTAAATATTTTTATAAATTATCAAATTCATATTATCACCCTATGATTTGATTTTAGAATTCATCATCTCTTTAAAATCTATTTACTTTTATGGAAAGGTGGTTCAGTGGTGAAGAGCACTTGCTGTTCTTCTAGAAGACCCAAGTTCAGTCCCAATATTCACAGGCCACATCAAGGATTAATAAACATAGTTCTTTGGGTACAACTACCTATAATTCCAGCTTTTCATTGTCCTTTCAAGTCCACAGACAGTCTTCCAGAAAGTTTTCTTAGCATTGCTTCATACCAAATCCATGCACACCACATCCTTTCCCCAGCCTCTTCCCAGAAACAGTCTTGTGTGGAATGCAACCACAACCTACATAGCTTTGCGATCATATCACTACGGGTGCTATATTGAGCAACTGAGTAACAACTTCCTCCTTCAGAACAATAAATCTGTGAGTATGAAATGCTATTCATTTCATTTCTCTCCTGAATATAATCTTTAGCTCTTTTATTCCAAAATCAGAGCTCTACTGGAATAGCCTCTCTACTATCTCATTTGATCTTCTGCTTGTATTTATCTTCTTTTTTTCTAAGATCACTCAGTTTATGTTGGACATCTTGCTGGTCAATGCTAATACTGACTCAGAATCCCAAATTAGATTTTTTTATACTACTTTTCTTTGGCAAGGTTTTCTCTATAAAAATCCAACTTGAATAAGTCATTGATTTTTCTCTTTATTTCTTTTGGAAAATATGTCAGAAAACTAGGGTCAAGAAATCCACTTAGATTGATAAACATAGTCTTTGGGTACAAAATACAACTAAGCTCCTTTGAAATACTTTACCACTTAAAAATTCAAACAAAAAATGAAAAAAAATCAAAATTCATGCTTTTTACATCTACCAAATTGTAAAGAATATAATTTGCATATCTTGATCCTCAGTTCCAAATATCCCAAGCTTATGGAATAGACATTTACATTTTATATGTCTGGAAATACACACATATATATATTTGTATCAAATCAGTTGATAAAGAGGAGGGAAAGTAGAAATGCTTAATATTAAGCCCATGAAAAGGTGTTTTCTTCATGATCTTATGAAAATTTACTGCAAAAATATCCAATCTTCAGAATTAATTTTTTTCTGTTCCATGTCCAAAGTTTTTTCTTTAGAAAAGTTACTAATTTTCCTGATAGGTTAGAAACTTTGTATAACATCATAATATATTTTTAATTTTTGTTCATTTTTTTTGGCCTAGTGTCTAGACAATATCTGAACTGTGGTAGCAATTATTCAATGAATAACAAATGTTCTAAGTATTCATTATACACATTTTGAGTATTTTTTCTTGTGTAATATAGCTGTATACTCATGAAATAATTATTTCTTTTCAAAATGTCATGTCACAATTTGTGACTTAAATTTCAATTTGAAGATTTTTCAGGGTAAGTACTTTTTTATAGTATGCCTAATCATTTGTAAATCAGAAACACATTACATAAAGTATCACTATTTATAAAGTTTCTACATTTTTCATTTTTTAATGAGAAGAAATAGTCATTTTAGACACATGTATCCTGATGAGTTTTTAATTTGAAGCTACTAGTTTCACCACAGAATTTAGTTTCATAATATTTAAACAGTGATGTTTGCTTAAAGCCCAAATTCTGAGGTCAGTGTGAAGGTTGATTCAAAAGATTGCTTTCTGCTGTCATGGTGGATGTTTGCCATTACACTGGTTTCTTCCTGCATGAGAAATATCATCCCAATGAGCTTCCAGTGTCAGCTGAATGCAGAATGTAGGTTTTATAATAAAAAGTATGGTTCATTTTGGAGTTGATCATGAATTTTCCAGACTCTTATTGTTTTTCTTTTTTTTCCAAATTGACATTTGTTTTGCAGTAGACAGAGTTCTGTTGGGAATTACATTTTAAAATGAAAACAGGCTTTTATGCACTATCCTTCATTCATGTCCCTGAATTACCACAACCAAAGATACTTTTTCTCTCATGCCACACACAGTCAAACAAGAACTAGAATTACGTCCTACCAACAGATATGCCCTCTGAGCCAGCAGTCTTTACTCATCTTACTATTTTTTCTCAATGTGGCAAATCCCACATTCTCTTCCTAACGAATAGGTTTTTTAAAATTTATTTGTTTATTACTTCAGGTTTCATTTCCATCATAGTGTCCTCTTCCCACCCCTCCCAGTCCCGCACTCCCACCCTCTACCCCCTATCCCTTCACTACTTCACTCTGAATAAATCCATACATGAGGTTTTGTATTCATTTAATACATCGCAGCATCACTGTGCTAACCATCTAAATATATTTTTTTATGATTTACAGTACTGAAAGTGAAATATTCATTTCTACAAGAGGAAAAAATAGAAGAAAATAATGTTCACACAGTGTTTTGAAAGTGAAATCTGCAAAATAAGTTGATGTCAGGTGTTCTTGACATCACACAATGCAATTCTGTGTGAATTGAAATATATGGAAGTGGGTTAGATTCTGGAGATTATTTCACAATGTACACATATGTAAGAAAAATCTGGTTATATATTTTAAATGCATACAATTTTTTCATCAGAATGGGTATATAAATGGAAAAAAGAAAAGAAAGAAAACTCTCTTTAGGAAAAAAATCAATTCAATTTAAATTACATCATTTAATCTCACAATTATAAACTCATTTTCTTATGTGTTATGGCACAATAAAAATGATTTCATTCTATAACTTGAATAAACATTTTAAAAATTATATATACAGTAATGGCATTTCAACACAAAAGTTCAGAAGATGGCAACCCCAACAAGTTTGATTCCTGTACTCATATAATAATTAAAATTGTGAAACCCAGAGAACACAGTTTAATTAATGTGCACATCTGAGAATGAAACTATACAGAGTTCCAAAGAAAGTTTGTGTTTAGGTATAGATAGGAGATTCAGGTTTGAAAAGAAGTGGGACTAGTGTAGAGCACAAGAGGAATGCATAATTAAGAAGTTTGCTATTATGATCTACATGATCATTACTCAGTTCTGGTTCTGCAAGTTGGATCAAAAAAATTCATTATCTCTCCAACAATCTTATAGTCATTAAACAATTATACCAGGAGACTCATTATCTGAGATAATTGTCGAAACTAGTAGGTGGTTTGTCTTAGAAAGCTTTGCTGTTTCTGAAATCCAAGGTGACACTGCAGGTTTAGGACAGTGGCTCGGAGAGATTAGGTAAAATGCTGACAGGAGGAAGCCTCAATTACTTTTATCTTTGTGCCTTCAGCCATGAAAGAGAATGACATCGGTAATATCTTCCTGCTTTACAGAAGGACATCCCTTGAGTGATTAACTTCCAAAGGTTAAGCAGGTGACCTAAAGTAAAGAATAAAAATACCAAATGAAGTCAGTGACGCTGGACATTCCACCTCTTATTAGTTACCTTAGGAGTCCCTGTAAGAACTGAATGGAGTTGGCAAGTGCTTATTATTTATGGATGCAAATGTACAAACATATGATCATTTGAACATTTGATTTTTAATGGCTTTCAACAGACTCACTCATGTGTTTCAGTTGATCTGACTAGAATTATTAGCTCAAGCATATTGCTTTCAAGGAAATATATATCTGTCATTTTGAGGGTCTTTGAAGAAATGTCACCAACCAGTAGGAGAAAACAAAAAAAAATAAGCAATAACAAATCCCAATATTGTTATATATTTTCCTGAAGCTATATGTGAAAAATTGAATACATGTTTATAATATGAATGTGATTTTTATATATCAGCTTTCAATAATATATCAAAAAGCCTACTGATAAGCTGACAGATGATGGAATAGATTCTTATTAGTGAAATTTAATAGAGTTAGTCTAAAAATGCTAGAATGGTAGCTGTGGAAGGCTGTATTCTCACAGCACAAAGCTTTAGCCTCAGCTCTGGTGACCTTGACCTCAGACTGACCAGAAATCAACCAGATACACCTTCATTTACATGGCTTTGATTTGCATGGTAGAAATTGCTTAACTGAAAATTGTGTGCACAGCAGTTCAGTTTAACCTCCCAAAATGATATTGACCTATCTGATATTTGTTCTACCTTCTCTGGAAAACTGCATACAAAGTAAGTCATCTCAACAAATAAGATCTTCTCTAAGATGGAGACACCCTTGTACCCCAGCACACCCTTTAACCCACTGTCTTAAGCTGCTGAGATACTGCCCTTCCTGATGGCTCCTTGCAGCATACTCAGTACACTATTTATAATCTCTGTGGGAATCATTAATGCTCATCAATTCCTTTCTAATTTTTATAATCTACCACAAACACTTTATATTTAAATTATTGTTTATTGATTATTTTTCACAATACTAATTAGGTTCATTTACAAAAACTACTCAGTTTAAAGTATTGTAATCATATTTTATCCTACTATTATATATATATCATTGTATATATATAATATGTATACATTATATATATAATATTTTTAAGAAAGTGCCTTGTTGTGAAGTCCTTGCTGGCCTAGATGTCTGTATAGTCCAGGGTAGAATGAAATTCATGGTGTTCTCATGTAATACATGTATGTTAAATGATTCCAAAAATTAGAATGTTATGGATTAGAATGAGAGAGACTGTGTGCATCATCCAGGAAGGACTGTCAGTGGTGGAATGAGGACAATAAGCTACCCATAAAACCCTTGACCCAAAATTTACCCTGCATGAAAGATGTGCAGGGATAAAGACGTAACAAAGATTGGCCAATGAATGGCCCAAATCCACACCCAACCTGTGAGAGAGAGCCAACCACTGACACTATTAATGATGCTCCACTATGCTTACAGTCAGGAGCATATCAGGTGTGTCTTTTGAGTGGCCCCACCCAGCAAAGGATTGAAACAGATGCTGAGACAAACACTCGACAGAGCCAAACTTTGGACAGAGACCTGGGAATCTTATGGAGGAGTTGTGGAACGGATAGAGGCACCAGAAGAGGACAAGAACTATACAACAATACCAACAGAGGCAACTAACCCAGGCATATGTGAGTTTGCAGAGATTGAATCATCAACCAAGGAGCACACATTGACTGAACCCAGGACCCCTGCACTCATGGAGCTGAGGGACAGTCTGGTCTTTATGTGAGGCCACTAGCAATTGGAGTGGGGGCTATCCCTGACACCCACTCTGTTGCTTATATTCAGACAACTTTTCCCTAGCTGGACTGCAATGACTGGCCTCAGAGAAAGAGGACACAGTTAATTCTGATATGACATGAAGTACTGGGGAAGGTTGGTAGGTGGGTTCCTTCTCTGAGAAGAAGGGGAGGGGCAATGGAGGTAGAGGGTGGGAGGGTAGGATTGGGAGAAGTCAGGGGAGGGGCTTTGAAAGGAAGGTTAAAATGAATAAATAAACAAAATTAAAAAAAGAATTTGAAAGTAACCCACATAATTGGTATGACATGAAAATAGATAATTTATCACATTAAAGCTTGAGAATTGTATAAATGATACTTAGTATAAATTTTGTCCATTTTATTTTCTAACTTTCTTCATCATAGGGTGAAGGTAAAAAACAATTAACCAAACAAAAAACCAAACTTGGGAGCTAATGAGAAATGGCTCAGCAGATAAAAGTTTTTAACATCAAGCCCCATGACCCAAGTTCATTCCCCAGAATTTACTTGGTTAAAGAAGAGAACTATCTTCCATAAGATTTCTTCTGGCTAAGGAGGGTTCCCAAGAACCTTCATAAACACACAAACACAAAGTAAAAGCTAATAAACTAATATAAATAAATATATATATAACTTTATTTTGATGGGTAAGTATATGATTTATAGTGGGATAATAACATTACAAAATTTTTATATATTCAAATGCATGTAGGCTCCTTGTTAGGTGAAAAGTTTTATGCAGATCATTCTAAAAACCTTATTTTTTAAATACCATCAAATGTATTGAATTATGACTAATAGGTATATCTGCTTTATTCATGAAGAGTGAAATCTCCCAAAATGCTCAGGTTTGTTTTCACAGCATCAAGAAAACAATTATTTGTCAATAATATCAAGATTGAGATTCAAGGTGTAGAACAATATAACTTCATGTAATTTTAGGTTTTCTCTGTAGTTCTGGGGTAAAACCCAGTGCATTCCCAAGCTGGGAAAGTGTTCTAGCCTTGAAGTATGTGCCACGTCTCCTTTATCAATGCTCTTTGAAAGACAATGATCAGTTCTTCAGTAAAATAAATAATGTGCTTGTGAGAAGAGTGATTGTAGTTACATATTCTTGCACCCATAAAATCACATTAGCTTAAAGTGTATATATAAATGTCATTTATAAGTTGTGCAGCTGTTTTATATGAGAAAGAAACTTTAGGAAAGGAAATACAGATATTTTCATGAAATTTAGAGAAAAAACATTTGATTCCTAGAAAAATACACAAATTACTTATAAGTATATAGTAAAGTTGACAGGATGCAATTGGATGTTAAAACAATGTGGATTTTTAATAAAATGAAAAGTGTGTTGCAAACAGAATTTAAGATAGGAGCCATATAATTATACTTGTCTTATATTGCATATTACTATCATTTTCATAGTGGCTAATAAAAGAAAAAATTTTACATTGATTGAGGGGAATATATTTTGAATAAAGTAAACATATTAACAGTCAAAATTTTATTCTTAGTTTGGCATAGTTATGTGTCATTTGAACAGTAAATTTGGCTCTAAGGAAAATAAAGATATACAATACACACAATACATCAATTATAGCTATAGTATTTTTAAGATATAAACAATTGATTAATATTAAAATAAAAATCAGATGTACTTTTCTTTCAAAAAAATTAAAGTAAAACAATTTATCTCCTAAAATAAATTGGATAAAATTAAGGAAAAAAAAATAACTAGGTTCCTTCACTTATAATAAAATCTGCAATTTCATTTAAATTTAGATGTTAATAACTGGATTAACTTCTACACTTGATGACTGTGTTTGTTTATTGTTATGTTTATTTACAATTTCTTTATTGTTTTTTATGTGTGCCTGTGCATGTGTGTGTGTGTGTGTGTGTGTGTGTGTGTGTGTGTGTGTGTATTTGTTTACTTTCAGTGTTAGGATCAAGACATTGTAGAGGCTAGGCAAGCATGCTATCATGACAAATTACTAACTGTAAATATATTTTGTAGATCTAGTAGGATGTTAGGTGATGATTTAGAACTGAAGCAGCCATGTATTTTATTTTCAGGTCAAGTTTTCTTAATATGGTTGCAAGCCTATCCTATAAGGAATCCAGTAATTCAGGAAATAAATCAAAAAATTTTCTGAAAGTCTTCTGCAATCAAAGGAAATAGTTAAGTGAAGAGACAGTCTGCCTGATGGAATAAAACATTTACTAACTATAGAACTGACAAATAATAGATACTAGATTTTATATATATAGTCAATAAAGGGATAGCAAGGTGACTCAGGAATAAGGTTCTTGTACCAAAACTGATTCTTGGCCTTAGTTGTCACCAGATTCCATGAGTTATCTTCAAAATTCCAAAACTAACCATGATGTGTGTGTATGCCACCAGAAACCAATTTAAAAAAATAAATATAATCTTTAAGTAAAATTTAAAATATCAATAAAGTAAATACAGAAATCCAAATCAGCAATTAATAGATGAAACAATAATAAGCAGAAATTTATATATATATATGAATTATCAATGGACAATACATACACTGAAATAATTCAACATCAATACCCATCAGAAACTTCAAGTCAGAAGGGCCTGGACAGATGTCCTACAAACTCTAGGAGACCATAGGTGCCAGCCCAGACTACTTTACCCAGCAAAACTTTCTATCAACATAGCAGAGAAAACAAGATATTCCATGACAAAGCCAAATTTAAACAATATCTCTCCACAAATTTAGCTTGCAGAAGAAGCTAGAAGGAAAACTTCAACCCAGAAAAGATAACTACACCCAAGGAAACAAAGTAAACAAACAAAACAAAACAAAACAAACCCTGCAGCTAAACTAACAGCAACAAACAACCACCTCCTACAGCAAAATAAAAGGAAGTAACAACCTTTGGTCATTAATATCCATCAGCATCAATGGACTCAACTCTGCATTAAAAAGACACAGGATTAGAGAATGGATTGGTAAACAAGAACCATCATTTTGTTGCATATAAGAAACAGCTCTCACTAACAAAGATAGGCTCTACCTCAGAGTAAGGGATTGGAAAAGGTTTTCCAAGCAAATGGTCCCAGGCAGTAAGCTGGAATAGCAATCCTAACATCCAATAAAATAGACTTTCAAGTGAAATTAATAAAAGAAAGATAGCGAAGGGCACTACGTACTATTTAAAGGAAAAATTCATCAAGCTAACATCTCAATATTGAATAACTATGCCCCAAATATAAGGACACTCACATTTGTAAAAGAAACTCTTCTAAGACTTAAGCCACATACCTATCCCAATACATTAGTAGTGGGAGACTTCATCACCACACTCACATGAATGCACAGGTCATCGAGAGAGACAAGCCTGTCATAGAAATAATAAGCCTAACAGAAGTCATGAACCAAATGGATCTAACAGATATCTACAGAATGTTTTACCCAAACAGAAAAGAATACACCTTCTTTTTAGAACCTTATGGAACCTTCTACAAAATTGGCCATATAGTCAGACACAACACAAGCCTCAAGATATAAGAAAATTGAAATAACCCCTTGTATCTTATCAGACCACCATGGAATAAAGCTGTACTTCAAACAACAACAGAAATGTTAAAAATGCCTACACATTAGGGAAACTGAACAACTCTCTACTCAATGACCACTGGGTCAGAGAACAAATAAAGAAGAAAGCAAAGAATTCTTAAAATCCAATGAAAATGAAGGCACAACATACCCAAACCTATGGGACGCAATGAAAGCATTGCTTCAAGGAAAGTTCATAGCACTAAGTGCCTTCAAGAAGAAAATCGTGACAGCTCATATTAGTAACTTAACAGCAGGAGTGAAAGAGCTAGGAAAAAAAGAAAAGAAGCAAACACTCCCAAGAGGAACAGATGGCAGGCAAACATAAACTTAAGGCTGAAATCAGCAACTGAAAAACAAAAAGAACAATAAAAAGAATCAACTAAACCATGAGTTGGTTCTTTGAGAAAATCAGCAAAATAGACAAACCCTTAACCAAACTGATAGAAAGGCAGAGGGAAAATACCCAAAACAGAAAAAATCAGAAATGAAAAGGGAGAAAGAATGACAGACATCAAAGAATTCTAGAGAATCTTTAGGTCTTACTTCAAACATCTGTACTCCAGAAAATTAGAAAACTTACATGAAATGGACAATTTTCTTGATAGATTCAACCTACCAATGCTAAATCAAGATCAGGTTAACAAATTAAACAGTCCTGTAACCTGTAAGAAAATAAAAAACAGTCAATAAAAATCTCGCATCCAAAAAAAGCCCAGGGCCAGATGGTTTAAGCACACCATTATATCAGACATTCAAAGAAGAGCTAATACCAACACTCTTCAAACAATTCCACAACATAGAATCAGAAGGAACACTGCCAAACTCAATTCTATGAGGCCACAGTCACCCCACACAAAGATCCAAAAAAGAAAGAGAACTTCAAACCAATTTTCCTCATGAACATAGACACAAACATACTTAATAAAATACTGGCAAACTAAATCCAAGAACACATCAAAAGTATCATACACCATGATCAAGCAGACTTCATCCCAGGAATTCAGAGGTAGTTCAATATACGAAAATCCATCAGCATAATTCACCATATAAACAAGCTGAAAGAAAAAAAAAACCATGATCATATTGCTAGATTCTGAAAAAATATTTAACAAAATCCAACATCCCATCATGCTAAAAGTCCTGGGAGAGATAGGATATAAAACCATATGTAGAAATAATAAAGGCAATATACAGCAAGCCAGTAGCCAACATCAAATTAAATGGAGAGAAACTTAAAGCACTTCCTCTAAAATTAGGGACAAGGCAAGGCTGCTAACTCTCCACATGTCTCTTCAACATAGTACTTGAAGTCCTAGCCAGAGCAATAACACAACTAAAGGAGATCAAGGGGATACAAATTGGAATAGAAGAAGTCGAATTATCCCTATTTGTAGATGATATGATAGTACACATAATTGACCCCAAAAAATTCACCAGAGTTTGACTACAACTGATAAACACCTTCAGCAAGGTGTCTGGATACAAAATTAACTGAAAAAATCAGTAGCCCTTCTTTTTGCAAAAGATAAATGAGCTGGGAATGAACACCCTTCACAATAGCCACAAACACTATAAAATACCTGGGGGTAACTCTAACCGAGCACGTAAAAGACCTGTATACCAAGAACTTTAAATCCCTGAAAAATGAAACTGAAGAGGGCATCAGGAGATGGAAAGATCTCCCATGCTCATGGACAGGTAGGATCAACATAATAAAAATGGCCATCTTACCAAAAGCAATATACAGATTCAATGCAATTCCTATCAAAATACCAACACAATTCTTTACAGAGCTGGAAAGACCAATTCTCAACTTCATGTGTAATAACAAAAAGTCCAAAATAGGTAAATCAATACTACCAATAAAAACATCTGGAGGTATCACCACCTGAGATTTCAAGCTATACTAGTAGCAATAGTAACAAAAGCCACATAGCACTTATTTATATTATACAGCATGATAGAGAAACAGACCAATGGATCAATGGAATAGAATTAAAGACCCAGAAATAAACCCACACACCTATGGTCACTTAATTTTTGACAAAGAAGCCAAAACCATACAACGGAAAAAAGAACAAAATCTTCACAAAGGTAGCTGATCTAACTTGATGTCGACATGTAAAAGAATGCAAATAGACCCATATTTATCACCCTGCACAAAACTTAAGTCCAAGTGGATCAAAGACCTTAACATAAACCCCAACACATTAAATCTAATAGAAGAGAAAGTGGGAAAAAACCTCGAGCTCATTGGCATAGGTGACAACTTCCTGAAGAGAACACCAATAGCTCAGTCTCTAAAAACAACAATAAATAGGACCCTATGAAACTGAAAAGCTTTTGTAAGGCAAAGGAAACTCTCATTCGAACAAAACAGCAACCAACAGACTGGGAAAAGGTTTTATCAACCCTACATCTGAAAGGGGGCTAGTATCTATAATTTATAAAGAACTCAAGAAATTGAACACCAAGAAACCAAATTATCCAATCAAAACATGGGGAATAGAGCTAAACCAATAATTCACAAAGGAGGAATCTCTAATGGCCAAGAGACACTTGAAGAAATGCTCAACATCGTTAATTATCAGAGAAATGCCACACAAGATGACTGTGGGATTCCATCTCACACCTGTCCGAATGGCTGAGATCAAAAACTCAAATGACAGCACATGCTGGCGAGGTTGCTGGTGGTAATGCAAACTTGTACAACCACTATGGAAATCAGTCTGGGGATATCTTAGAAAACTTGGAATAGCTCTACCTCAAGACCCTGCCATACCACTTCTGGTTTTACATCCAAATGACTTCTCATCAAACCACAAGGACACCTCCTCATCTATGTTCATAGAAGCTTTATTTTTAATAACTAGAAACTGGAAACAACCCAGATATCCCCCAACTGAAGAATGGATAAAAAAAAAAAGTGTGGTATATTTACACAATGGAATACTACTCAGCTATCAGAAACTAGGAAAGCATGCAGTTTGCAGCCAAATAGATGGAAATAGAAAAGCTCAGTCTCAGTGAGCTAACCCAGACTCAGAAAGATGCACATGGTATCTGTTCACTTATAATTGGATTTTAGCCATGTAGTACAGGATAATTATCTTACAATCAACAGACCAAAAGGAACAGGTACATAGACCTTTTTACCTTTTAGTGGGATACTTTTCCCTAAAAGAGTTGCCATATAGGCCTCCAGTGCAAAAGGAAGCTCTTAACATTCATATGACTGTTGGACTCTGGGGGGCTGATATGTAGGGGTAACCCACTCTGGACAAGTAGGATAGGTGGCAGAGGGGGAAGAGGATTGGAAGGTGTTACCAGGCAGGATGGAGAGAGGGGTCTGTGATGGAGATGGAACTTGAAGTAATAAATAAACATTAAAAATGAATTTATACATAACAGTAAAATAGATGCAAATTGATATGCACATATTAAACAAAAGAAATCTTGGAAAGACAAAAATTATATTTTCTGTCACTTGTGAATACAAGCTGTCATAGCACTGTCAAGCAAAATGATATGAAAAGAAAATCAAATTATCTAGAAAGAAACAGAAATGTTGGCAGTAAAACGAACAGTTAAATACTGGCCACAATGGTCAATATACTTCTTAGAAAAATATCCTTATGTAACTCATCACAGTGCCAAATGCCAGTGAATGTTTCCTAAAAACTGAGGGAACCTATATGATATATTTACTCTATATTTTCCTTTAGACTCTGAAACTTCAAGTATGATGCCATGTTTTCTAAATAAGGTATTCAAGTGTCTAAGACTCCAGCATACATAAAATTGTTTGGTGATAAATAATTTCTACTAAATATGAGTTGCCTAACTCTGTTAACTGACTGATACATCTACCCAATAAAACAAAGTAGTTTAACATGTGTTTGCAGTCCAAGCTCTTTGTCTTTATGTCTTTGGCTATTTATTTGATAAAATACATTTGAAATTAAGAAATGAAGTATATGTGCAGAGAGATACACATGTATGTGAGAAAGTGCATTTTCGTGTGTGTAAGCTAATTTCATTGAAAGACTGGAGTTAGTTGAGATCATTGATTATATGGAAAATTTTATTATAGGTTAAACTTGGAGCCAAAGGCATTTGCAGTATCATTTTCATGATGATTTTCAATAATTTGATATGGAATACTGGATTATTGCCCCTAGAAGCACTGACTTTGTTGACATAAACATTTATCTATTAGAAGCTTATATACCTCCCACTATAACTACAACCATGTAGTCTGAATTGCCCTGAAGTTAAAGCATCAAGATGGACGCTGTGTCACCTAAATTTTACACAGCTGACATCCCTGTCTAGCCGTTTCAACATTATGCTCACAACCCTACTCACTTTAAATTCTCTTCTCTGACTAAAAGAACAAGTCTAAACCACACACTGAGAACTGCTTAATTCTCACACTCCAACATGATATATTCTGTTATTATAGTTCATCATACTTGTTAGTTCTTTTCAAACTGATTTTAGGTATTTAATGTATATTTTTCAAACCTAATATTGGAATATAAATTAACTCAATTTAAGATTTGTTCAATGGAAAATTGAAGTGCTTGTTTCTGGGTCTGGAGATGCAGTTCAGGTGATAAAACACTTGTTTAGCATGTACATGACAACAGACTTATCCGGCAAAAGTCAGAGAGCAGAGTGCTCTCCGACTTCCTAGCATTTAGAAGGTAGAGGTGGGAACATGGACAGTTCAAGGTTATCTTCAGCTGCATGAGATGTAGGCTCTCTTGTGTTACATAAAATATGCTGTAAATATATAGCTGCTATCTCTCCCCTTTTCTCATCAATTTGGGGTCAAAATGACCTGAAAAAAAGTATCATGTAGCCTCAACTCACTTAAATAATTCATGTACAAATATTCATTTGTTAAGCACTGGCCTCTGAATCAAAATAAAAAAATCTAAATCAAATTTGTTTTCTACATAATATTGTACTTGGATTACATGAAATTAGCTCACATCTGTTAGGATTAAATAAATTGTAATTCTACTTCCTGAGTTCATAAGAAGAACACAGTAGTGTGCCAAAACATAATGTGACAGAGGGGATGAGAAGAATCAATGCTTATAAATGGTTGTCGGAATGCAAATTAAAGCATAGTGTAGTGGTTCCTTAAAAAGTAAAGATTCAGTTCTCACACTATCTACCGAAGTATTTACTGAATAGAAGCAAACACAGTAAGCCAATAGGTGGAAGCCATTTATGATTTGTGATTCTTTATAGCTTTATTATATAGTCAAGAAATGGAAACGCAATTACTGTCCTTCAAACAGCAAACGAGTAGAGAAAAAGTGGAACATAATATTCTACTTGGATTACATGAAATTAGCTCACATTCTGTTAAGAATTGTGACTAAACCATATTTTTGTGCTAAAATTATTTCATGTAAGATGAGTTAAATTAAATGAGGAAAGGAATCATAAATGCCACCCAATTTTATTTATAAGTGAAGTAAAAAATGTTGATCTATTATAAGGTAAGAGCAGAGTGGTTACCATATGCCAGAGTGGGTAGAAGAAAGAATGAGGAAAGTCATATTAGGGTGTATTAAGCAGTACACAAAAGAGTTGTTATAAGTTGTGCAACTGCGAAGTAGAGAGGCTAGAGAAAACAACAATGTGCTATAGATTTCAAAATGCAAGGAGAACATGTTTTTAATATTTTCACCACAAAGAAAAGATAAAGGTTTGATAAAATAGATATCTCATTTTTAGTATCATACCATTCTTATGCATATATAGTTCATTAATACTTATAATTATTGTTTCATACAATAGCTAAAATATTTTACTCAAATTAAACAAAGTTTTCTTCATAAAGGAAGGGAAATCTCTATGATCTTGATCAATAATATCTTAGCTTTAATATTTTTTTAAATTTTTCAAATACTGAGATATTCGTAAAATATTATTGAATGAAATGAAACCGAAACTACCAGAAAAAAAATCTCAGACTTTACAATTTCTTTTACTCATTTTAGTCTGTGTGTTTTTTGCCCAAATATGCTTCATAAGTTTAGAAAGTCTAGAAGTAGACTTTAGCTGTTAGATTCCCAGCTAAAGAAACAGTAGGAGAACACATGATAAACAGCTCATTCTAAAACACTGAGGCTTAAGTACAAACCTCAAAAGTACATGAATTTATTCAGACTCAAACCAAACCACAGACCAAGATAAACTTTATTTTATGAAATACTTTTTATGTATACTAAGGATATCCTTTTGGTTTCTTTAAATTACCATTGCCTTTGAGGCATTTTTTATTGTAGTATGATTCATAATACACCAGGAAAGTTGGAGATTTTGAAGTATCCCACCATTAAGTGATGTTTACATGCTTTCATTGCAGTACATAAATCATTTTTAAAGAACCCAAAAGTAGAAAAATGGCCTGAATATAATAAGCCTCAAAAATATGATTATTTTTTTAAAAATGGTTCATTTTTAAATTCACACTTTTTTCAGATACATTGCAAATAATCCAGGGATTCTTATTTTAAAGGATACTGAAATATTTTCTATAGCCCCAGTTCCGTAATTTAGTACTCACTATTATTAATGTAGTAAATATGAAAAGGAGGATAGCATGCATTCTATGCATTTTAGAATATCACAAGAATAAATCTATATGTAGAATATTATAAGTTAGGCAGTACAAACTTTTAAGGAGATAACTATATTTACATTGATTTAAACTGTAAATATACATGTATATATGAAATATATAAATATAAGAAACACACACATATATGGAAATATAACACATTACCCCATAAATAAATACCACTAGTTTTATGTGTGTGTTTATGTGTGTCATTGTTTCTTCATGTTTGTGTATGATCATGTGTTTGAGAGTGCACTATCAACCTCATGTGTTGTTCCTCAAAATCATTCAACTTGTTTTGCGAGGACAGTTCTCTCATTGGCGCACAATTTGCCAAATCATCTTAGATGACTGACCTGTGAACTAGAGAACTGTTTGTTTGTCTCTATACCCCTAGTGCTGGAATTACTGGGAACAAATGAATGATTTTCTTTTTCTTTTTTTTATTTTTCATTTTAATATGAGTTATGAGGATCCATCTTCCTGCTACAATGAAAGCAATTTATCAAGCAAGCTATCTGCCCAGATGCAATATATACCAGTTTCTATGTTGTTATGTTAAATTAATTTAAATCTGAAATAATTACAAATCAAACATTAAGTACAAACGAAAAATCTGTATGAGAATAAAATTATGGCGATTTTGTTCGATGTTCCCTTCTTGTATGTGTTTAAAAATAGTTCCTGCCAGTTATATTTCACATCGTAATAGTTTTCTTTCAAGAGGAACATTTGCTTAGACTTCAACTAGCATATTGAAATAAATGTTGTCCTCATTATAAATTGTATGCTACTAAGGAAAATGTGAATACCAATTTTTGTGTTGTAAGAGTCATTTTTATATATTCATTATTTTTTTAAAAACCTACACACAGAGAAAAAAATCAAGCTCTTTTAGGCTCCTATTAATAAAACTATTCATCATGATGCTTCTACAACAACCATATTATTTCAGTCTGTTTCAACGGCATTCTTAGGAATTGTTTCCACCAGTAATTTATTATTAAAGATATTTGCTTTGCTGCTTCAATTTGATTATATTATAAGTGAAATAACAGAAAGGAGAGAGAGGGTAGAGGATGAGAAGGAATGGAAAGTATTGTAGAGACTCAGTTTAAATCCTGTCTTTTCTTCTCACTACAAGGAAGGATGAAGAAATTTGCTTTTGTCCTCTTCTGGTCCTGTTCAGTGTGTTTGTCAACATAGTCTTTTCAGCAAGTTCTGGCAAAAAGCACAGGGAGTTTTCTCAAATTTACAATATTAGAACTCACTCATTATTTTAAGTCCCTAATGCTAATTTGTATTATTGTAGATAGTTTATTTAAATCTTCACTATGCAATGATATTAGTATGGGTAACTTCTATGAGACATCCTAGTTGAATTATATTTTCAAGAGAGAATGTCATATGGTTTATGAGTGTGGCTTCAGAAATGTTTGAAATACTTTGGCAGTTTAAATTTTCTAAATTCTGAGAATGTTTATATTGTTTTAAACTTTGCTTCTCCCTTGTGTATTTATCCTGCGTTAAATGCTCTGTGAAAACAATACCTTGAGTTGCATGCCAAATGCCATAACAAAACATAAATAAATGCTTACTAAAAATTCCAAACTGATTTGGAGAATGAGGATCCAGAAAATGTGTCTTAAGTCAGTCTGGTGATTATGTAGACCAACAAAAAGATTAAGGAAAGAATTGTGTGTTTCTGGTGGTGTGTGTGGTGTGGTGTGTGTGTGTGTGTGTGTGTGTGTGTGTGTGTGTGTGTGTGTGTATGACCTTTCAAAAAGTTGACTTTCTTCTTCTTACTTTCTTCTTAGTTTCTAGTTACTTCACATTCTTATTATTCTACCCTGAATTTGAATAAAATTTGTAAAACCCTGTTAATAATAGTCTATTTGGCACAATGAAACACATGTATGGCAAAGGTTGGAGTGCACAGGAAGATTTCTTTATCATGAACATTGATTTACCAGCCCATATTTGCTTTAAGTGGCTAAGAGGTCAAAATTTATACAAGACTATGTTGATTTACAGTTTCTTGACTGAAAATATAAATCCCAGTTGTTACCAAATGCCATGCTAAACATATTACCTAACTGAAAGACATTATTATTGTTATTGCTGTTTAATGCCCAATAAAATATCATTTGCCAGATATTTCTCTAATTAATGAATACACAAATGTTAAATTTTATGTTCAGCATCTTCTGAGATTAAATAAAAATTTAACTGTTCTGAATTCTCCTTACTTTTTGTTATAGATTATTGGAAATCTCTCCAACATTTTAGGTTTACAAAATGATAAAGCAGTTATGATGCTATTCCATTCAATAGTTATTTGACTGAAAACTAATTTTGCAAAACTGAGATTTGAGCAGTCTATACTTTAAGAAGTCAACCAGACAGTGGTGGGACAACATTAGTGGGAGTGGTGAGCCAATCTTTGGTTTAACATGGGGCCCAAGCCATGAGAAGGAGCCCAGGTCCTACACTGACTGGAAGGGTCTGGAACCAGAAACTGGATAGCCCAGAGACCTAGGGTAGAAACAAAGAAACAAATAGGACTGTCAAAATAATGATGATGATGATGATGATGATGATGATGATGATGATGATGGTGAGGATGGTGAGGATGATAATGAAATGATTCCTAATGATAGTCTGCTACACTCACAGATTCATCCCTTGTCTAGTCATCTTCAGAAAAACTTTCTCTGATTAGCAGATGGGAGCAGGCACAGAGACCCACAGCCAGACATTATGCTAAAAAGAGTCTGAGTTTGAGAGCTTCATCACTTCTCCCTTCTCGAAGATGAGGAGAACCCTATAGAAGAGAGGGAAGAAATATTGTAGGAGTCTGAGAGAATGGAGGACATCAGGAGAACATGACCTACTGAATCAACAAGAAAGGCTCACAAAGGCTCGCAGAGAGGGAAGCTGAAAGCAGAGGGTCTGCATAGGTCTGTACCAGGTTCACTCTATATATTATGGATGTGAGCTTACTGTTTTTTGTGAGACTCAAACAGGGGGAGGAGGTGTATATCTCTGACCCTTTGGCCTGCTTTTGAGACTCTTTTCATCCTATTCAATTGCCTTCTCGAGTATTGATACGATGTATTTCCACTATCTTGTTTTAACTTGCTAAGTGCAGTTTGGCTGTCTTCTCTTTGGGTTCTGCTCCTTTCTGAAGAGAAAACAGAGGATCCATGGACCAGGGAGCGAGGAGAGCGAGGGGAGCGAGGGGAGTGAGGGGATCGAGGGGATCGAGGGGAGCGGAGCGAGGGGAGCGAGGGGTGCGAGGGGAGATGGGGGCATTTATACATGTATGTATAAAAGATTATAAATAAGGGTAGTGTTAAAATAGAAATCAAGAGTCCAACAGTTCTATTTGAACAATCTCTTACTTATTTCTCTAGGATGCCTATTATTGCCTTCTACTAGGTTTTTAACCTCCTGTTCTAGCTAGGCAAGGTTGTGTCACAAAAAGTTCTTTGCTAGTAAATTCTAATCATAGAGTTCTTGTACAAAATTTGTACATAAAGATTCATTGGTGATACATAAAATCCTGATTTAAACTAAAACCTAGAAAATTAAAATAGGTCTGTTAAAAGAAATGTGTAAGAATTTCACCTCTTATCTGGGGACATCAGTAAAGTCCTTTTTGACCCACTGGGGATTTCGGCAGAAGATTTGAGGTGGCATATACACTTGAGGTGCAGGTACCCACAAAACCAAACAGGTCCTCTGAAAGAGCTGCAAACTACTCTTAATAATGAAGCTATCTTACACGCTCCTATTGTTAAATTTTTAAAAAAATTAATTAAGTTCAGTATAAAAACAGTGGTTTTCCTCAAGTCAGTTATACAGACATAGATCATTTTCGTACCTCTTCTTCCCACATTTCTCAGCCCTGGCTCACTTTGGTTGCTTCCTGTCTTTCCCTCAGATAGTAAAGTCACCTGTTTTCATTTCACATATAGTCTACTTATTAACTTTTCTCTTACATATTTTTAAAAATATCTTCCTCCTATCTCCCAATAGCTTTCTGGCATCAAGAGCTACTCAAACATCAAATAATCCAATGATCAATGTATACACACACAAACCAAAAAAAAAAAAACCACATTTTTTTTTTTTTTGGTTGGTTGGTTTTGGTTTTGAGGTAGTCTGTCCTAGCTGTAGTCCTGGCTGTCCTGCAGATAGCTTTTTAGAGCAAGATGTCCTCAGGCTCAGCTAGATCCTCATGATTCTGCCTCCTGAGTATTGAGATTAAAGGTGTGCTCCAACATGCCTTGCCACATATGATACTTTACATCTGAATTCAGCATCTGACTTCTCTTCTTTACCTTAATTATCCCAAGCTCCGTCTGTTTTTCCTGTAAATATCATGAGTTAACTCTTCTTTATGACTGCATAAAATTCCAATGAGAATATGTGTATTGCATTTCGGCTACTTGCATTTTCAAGTTATTGGGATAAGGCAAGAACAAAAATGGGCAAATGTATTTTTTTTTTAATAAAGGTTTTTCTCTACCTCACGAAAAATCATTCCACAAACTTTTACTTCAGTACTAAATAAGATTTTTCATTTTATTTTATACTGTATTTTTATGCTAAGAAGCAACATTTCATGATTATTAAAAAAGCTCATATCTTAATAAATTATTTTTATGGAAGTTCTCCATAACTCTAGATTCTTCTTTGCATATAAAGTTACCATTTTGTGTCACCATATGTACAGAGAGATGTATATTTGGATGTCGTTTATATGTATGTGTGTTACTTTATGTGTTATTCCTAGCACTTCTGAATCATGAAATCTATGGATAATTTCTTGGTTCTTTTCTCCCTGTGCTTAACTTATATATTTGTTATGTCACTATGTAGTATTCAGGAAATAAAGAGACATCGTTGATATATAATCACTATTATGCCACATTCATGTCACAGGCAATATCCAGAATTAATAGCTTCTGTCTTTTATTCTGGTCTTACCTGGCTGTACAATGTTTTAACTTTATATTATTTTTTCTTTCGTCACCCTGCCATTAGGGTGAGGACAGCTTTCTATTTTGGTTTCCAGTTTCTACATTTTGGAAATGCATAATGATGTGAAACCAAGCACCTCATTTCCCTGTGACTTACACTGTTGCAGTGAGCTTTGACTTCCATATTTAAATTTGCATATTTTATTCAATGCTAGAGAAACCAAATGACTTCAGGCCAATAATTTTTGTATAAATCATTATTAAAATGGAGGGGGGGATTATGATTGTGATGTAACAATAAAATGGTAGTTGTGTTACAATGTAGAAAATAAAAAATTGCTCTACTGAAGATAGATTAAGAAAAATAATAGATACATATTAAAATATTGAACAAGTGATTCATTAAAATTCTAGCTATTTTAAAAACTCTATGCTATCAAACAAGTTATGTGCAAGAAACACCACAGCATGAACTGAAGACATTATCAGTAAATTTCTCATATTTTTGTTGCACTGAAAGTCAGGTTTTGCTTTTGAAAAGTAGTGCCCACGCATTTTGCTTAGTTCCACATTAATGCTCTATTTTACGTACAAGTGCATGTTTTCATCTTACTTTTTTCCATGAAGAGAGTAAAAACATTTTTTCATATCTCCATTATCTTATTTTTTCCAAACAACTGTTACATTATATCAGATTCTAATTCATTTTGAAAGCTTAAGTTACTGTAATCTGGTATAACACTGTTGGAATTAAAAGGACATAATTTTCTCTCCTAATGATCCTTAATTTTGCAATTTATCTGATTTGGACTTCAATTTGATTATACTTCTAAATGAAATAATGTGGATTCTGAAACTAGAAATAAATAAACATGTTTTATTTGTTTTGACTTTGCACCTGCACCATTGATTTGAATATTCCCTGTCATGATTCACAATGGTCTGTAGGTATACATGCAGACAGAACACTGTGTGTGTGTGTATATATATAAAATCTTTAAAAAAAAAAAAACCCAAACAAATAAAAATTCAAATATGGCCTGGAAAATGCCTCAGTGGATAAGAGCACTTGCTGTTCTTCCAGAGGACTCAAGTTCTGTTTCCAGCATCCACATGATCGTTAAAACTCTCTGTAACTCCAGTTGCAGTTCTTTCAAATCAGCATCTCAATCCTTGGGCCCACATGCTAAGAAACTATCATTGTTAAAATTTATCTTCTAGTCTCTGTCCTTAATTGTTTTTTTCTACAAGTATAATAAAATATTTTGTTGATAATAATTAAATAAAACCATTTTTAAAAGCTTCCAATGGTTTTTAAATGAGTTTTGTTTTAATTTTACTGACTTCATTTGTCAATTGTATCCAGAACACACCATTTTCAATATACTCTTTGCTATGAACGCCTCCAGTGTCATGATTTCTCACCCAACTACTGTAATTTCCCTCAATCTTGCTGTTTCATTTTTATTACTAATCCCTAAAATTATTTTGAAAATGAAATGTCAGTGGCTTATGACCCCACTCGACCCATTTGTCTTGAGTAAAACTGTATAGGTTAAGAATCAATTTAATTTAAGTCACTTTATATTTACTTAGAACATTGGTAAAATGTGCATTTTGTTCCAGAAAGGAATATTTGGCTGGAAGACTCCATCTACAATGTGGTGAACTTGATTCACATGTACTGGAAACCGGAAGAAGCGAGAGCTGGGAAGGAGTCAGCAAAGGCAACCTCATTACTGTTTGGTGGCCATAGCTTCATTTTCATATTGGCATTCCCTCAATGATGGGCTTCTGTTTGTGAACCACAATGAACTCATCCTTCTTCAATTGGTTTTCCCTGTTTTTGTGGTCAAACTGGCAGAATACTATAACAAACAAAGCTAGTACAGGGGGTAATTTTTGGATTATTTAAACTTACAATATGGCCTTTGGAAAGGGCATCCAGTTTGTGGGAAAATTTGCACAAATTTGGGAAAGATGGCTAGAAAATATAAATCATGATAGAAGCAGAGGGGTTTTTTGTTATCTCGATGGAGAAAAGAACAAATGCTAGAAGAATTATATCAAATAAGAACTGTGCTTGTGAAATGACAAATAGAAACAACGATTCTGTTCAGAATTGAGTGTCAATACTTTCCTGTTAGAAGATTGAAACTATTTTTTTTCTACCATTTTGTCTTTTTTCTAAAGCTTTGTGGAAGATGATATGTAGAGATGATGGGCCATTAAGTTGATGAACAAAATTAAAGACTGTAAAGTCTGTGCTATCATCACAGTTAACTGTTTTTATGGTTGTTTCCAGTTAGAATTTAGAATACAAGACAGAGCAGGAGATATAGGAAAATGTAGTTTACTTTTTGGAATAAGTTACATGCAAGAAGATTTTGGTTTTTAAAGATGTTAGTACTGTTATAAAGAATTAGAACTCTGCATACTGAGAGGATGAGAAAAATATACTATAGTCATTAGTGAAATTTACCTTACTCATCCCACCCCAAGCTCCTGGTATAAAGATATAACTGTGTGAAAGAATTATTCAGAGTGGTCCAAGGAATTTAAAGTGGTAGTAAGATCTTGGTATCATGCATAAGGTACATGAGCCCACAGGCATGAAGAATGTAACAGCTATGAAATGATGACTAATCTGATCCTGAGTTTTTCTCCTTTTCTATTATTTTAGAATTTCATAGATGTAAAAATACCTTTTAAACAAATTCATCCTGATATTTTCCAGTACAATTCCTCAGCTATCTTCTACCACTTTTTTCCCCAAATGTTATGTCCTCGGTTTCTTTAAGATAGCTGAGTCCATTTCATAAAGTTGATATGTGTATACTCTAGAACCATTTATTAGAGCATGGGCAGTATCTCATGTCAATATCCTTAAAAAACACTGACTCTACCTATCACAGCTATCATTTATTGTCAATAGATCCTCAGGTGGTGGAACTGCATGACCAACTCACTTACCCATGCTGGGATTTTATCTGGCATAAGTTGTGCCAATTTTGAGCCTGTTGTCACAACTGTTGTGAGTTCATATGTGCAACTGACATTTTGTATCTAGAAAACACTCCTGTTTCAGCCATTCAGTGTCTCTGCTTCTAATAATTTTTCTTCTCCTGTTTCCCTGTTGTTCTCTGACAGTTGGAAGTGGTTTATTTGATATGGATGCCCCATGTAGTGCCAGGCAAATCTGTAATCTCTTATTCTATGCAAATTCTTTAGTTGTGGCACCTGTGTTACCATAATCTACTGCAAAGTAGACTTTTCCATTTATGGTTGAAAAATGTAGTTATCTAAGGTATAACAATAAGTCACAAGGAATGGGTTGATTCCATATCCTTTTATATACATTAGAGTCAGGTTCTCACTTAGGCATTGTGAATTATCAAACCACAGTTTCTGGGCACCAATAATGGAGCAAGATATTAGTTATGGAGTGGGACTTTAATCCAATTAGAATGTGGTTTGCTGTTCCTATAACATATGCACTGTTAGTGCACCAATAAGAATATCCTGCTGGAGTAGTCATTGTTGTAATTTGCAGACTTTACAGCTAAGTAAGAAGGATGTTTGTTGTCCTCCATGTTATCATAGGGATCTAAGAAACTCAGATCACAAAGCTTTGTGAAAAACATGTTTGCTTGCTAAGCTATCTCATTGGTCCAATTATTTTTTTTAATTTTCTTTGGCTTCTTTTCAAAATTTCTTTTAAGAAAAAATATTTAGTCTCAGTGAGCTAGACAATCATTTTTTTCAACTTTTTATTTAATCTGAATTTCACATCATACACCCTAGTCCCACTCATTTCCCCTTCCCCTTTTATCTATCCTCCAACTTTGTAACCCCCACCAAAAGAGAATAATAAACAAAAATAAATAAATACATAAATACATAAATAAATACATAAATCACACACAGCAAAGCATAGAAAACATTTTGTTGTGGAAGCTGTAGTGTGTCGCAGTGTGTCCCACAGTATAACCATCTGTCCACGCATCCTCACTTGGAAAAGTTAATTGTGATGGCTCATTCTTCTGTCTACTGCCACACCACAATATTATATCTTCACTGGGACTCCTTCAGATTATGCTGTTGTTGTCCTGTGTCATGGAGATCCTAAAGCATTGGATCAGCAGTGCAAATCATTTCACACATTCTAACACTTCACAGTTTTGGGGTGGGCAAACTCAAAGCAGAGATCTGGGCCTGGTTGGTAGCTGAGCTGGTCAGACCTCCCTCCTACTTTCCCCAAACCAGCACCACCAGGGTGAGCTCTCCAAGAACTGCCCTGGCTATCTCACCTAATGCCACTGTCAGCAAAGTTCAGGGTCAGGGTCAGCTTTCAAGCTCTCATGCCCTCGGGGGCTGACTTACTGGCCACCCACACCACCACAGCCAGATACACTGTGCTTGCCAGTCAAGATGCAGGACCCGGCTCTCACAAGTGCTGGAGCCAATGAGGGACAAAGTCAGCTCTTCTGCTCTCAAGACCTCAGTGTCAGAGAGTTGTAGGCCTAGGAGCCTGATATTCTTAAACATTATATAATTCTTACCTTTGAAAGTCTTATGAGAGCTAAGGAAAAGTTTGAACATAGGGAAATATATTAACTAAATAAAGTTATGTAACCAGGTTGGTCTCAAACTCATGATCCTCCTGCCTCTTCCTCCTTCAGCAAATCCTATTTGCATGCACCATTCCAGATCTTGTTAGAAAAATCTCTTCTCTGAATTGCATGTTCCTGATGTTGTCCTCTCCCAATGTTTATAAAAAGTTTAGAATAGAGGCTTGCAATATTGCTTTGGTGACACTGAGAGAAGAATGGTTATTATCAAAAGAGTCGGAAGTGACATTTGACCAAGACCTCAGCACAGTTACTGGGAGGAAGACTGAAGAGATTCACTTGTTGCATTTAAGAACTAAAGTAGGACTTAAACAGTTTTAGACGAAATCAACAACAACAACAACAAAAAATAAACCTTGACTTGCAACACAGGGAACAGTGAATAGAGAGGAAGGCCTTATACAACTCTCCTGATTTCTCTTTATGTTTTTTTCAATTCTGTGAGTTATTATTTAAGTCTCATTCCACACTGTAGTAGCCTGTGTACTGGTTTTAGTAGCCCTCATAAGACCACCTGCTAGGTAAACCTTTGACTAACAGAGAAGACTAGTTCACTATGTGCACCACCAACACCCTATTTCCATTTAATGATGTTTTATATGATCTGTTAACACATTTACTCTACCATTTAGATCTGACTGCCTCCTTCAGTGATATGGACAATTGTTCATGGAGCTCAGTTTCATTTTGGAAAGATAAAAGTGGGATGTTCAAAGGCAATGAAATAAAATTTGAAAGATACAATTCAGGGAGGAAAAAGAAAACTAAATAATGTATGAATGTTACTGAAAAAGTCAAAGGAAAGAAAAGACAAGCCAGGAGTCAACTGACATAAACAACAGAACACAATTAATCTAAGAGAAACTTGGGGAAGGGTGGCCTCTAGTAAAGAAAAAGTAGAGAGTTATCTCTCCTCTTAAAGATAGGTTAGGAATGCAGGGGTAGGGAGAAGGGATGGAGATGGGAAAGCTTCCATTTTGTCCTTAGTTTGTCTGTTGTTAGGAGTGACCAAAAAGTGGTGAGAAGTGAATGGTGGCTAGAAATTTAAGAGGTAAGCTTGGTAAGGTTGGCAAGAATATAGAAAAAAAAAAAGTTCCTCTAACAACATTATGGGAATGTTAATCTCTGTGGTTTTGGAAAATTAATATCATTTAACCTAATTTGCAGAGTTTTAGAAAAAACATGTCCATGTACAAGAACAAGCTTTTATTACTTTTTGGTAAAATATATTACAGAATATTTTATAATTACACACAGATATACATATATATTTCTGAAAGCTGGCACTGCTGATAGTTCTACGTCTAACAAGTAGTTTTTAAATAATAGCTAATTTACATAAAATAAAGGTGGATAACATTTTTGTTTATCTGATGAAATGTGCACTATTTGTAAGAATGTAGAAGCTAAGAAAGAGATACTTGAAATTGTTGAATACTTCAGATCCTTTTGAAAAATCAGTTGTGTCTTGAAATTAATGTTAAATTTATCTGTATACTTTTACCAATTAAACTATCTACTTAGTTTTCAAAGTAGATCTTCCAAGTAAAATGTTTAATGATTAGAGTGTCTTTAAATAATATTGTTGGGTTTCAGACCCTAGACAAAGCAGACCTGACATTCAGGTTCTCCCAACACCCCCCAGTCTCTATATTTATAGGCATCACTTTCTTTAAGTTAGGTAATTTGTGTTTCCCCATCTGCATGGCAACTTCCCTGGCCCTGTACCTTGAAACCAATGAACCTACCTTTATACTTTTATTTGGCTTGAATTGACTCATATTGCTGGTGGAGAATACCTATCAAATATATTTACATGTATAAATGCAGAACATTTCATAGCTAAGACTAGGAAGTTTGTTTAAAACCATATCATATTTCAGAATGTATCAAATATGATTTGTTTAGATAGCACATATCATCCAATTACTACAAATCTAAGCATGATAATATAAAAGAATATATTTCTTGGTGTACAATGGGCCTATTAATTTAGCATTTTAAAATTGTCTGAAGCACTGAACATTTTGCCTTAAAAAAAAGCAATAAAGTAATATGATGCAACATTTCAATACTAGACCTACCAATATTAAATAAAATAGAATGTTTAAATTTCAATACTATGGTTTTTATTATAACTGTGTTATTGTTGCTTTTCTCATGCAAGCCTTTTATAGAAATAAAAAAATGAAAAACACGACAAAGGTAGGCTCACAGGGGAAAAAGCAATATATTAAGTAAGAACATTTGCTATGCATTCTTAAAAGTAAAAATGTGGGGACATAACTAGACTCTAGACTCTAAATTCAGTGCAATATGACCACCTGTCTCATATGAATATTTAAAGTGTGTTCAATATGAAACATTTTAAATTATTATTGCAAAGTAAGTTTGACTTTATATCACTATGGAAACAACAGTGAGATAACACACATTTTTGTTTTAATGCTTTATTTTATTTTATAAAATCATACATTTTTCTTTACTGTGTGCACAGTTATCCAATAATTTTACATAATTTAAAAAATATTCAGATTCAGCCACAAAATTATTAAAACATAATTTATCAATGCACCATCAACAGACATATATGGAAAAGTATGAATTATGTAAAGATTATTGCATATATATAAACTAAAACTTGAAATGGAGTCTTGTTGTAAATTCATAGCTTCCATCAATCCTAGGGTATATAATTATAAATACATTTATATATGTATAAACATATACTAACTACACATATATAGATATATATACACATAATAATGTACATCTATATGTATGTAACAACAGTTCTTCAAAAATGATGTCATGAATTTGTTCCTTTTAGAATGCAGAGATATCTCACAATTATTAAAGTATATGATATGTTAGGAAGTTTGTAGGGTATGATGATAGATCACATTAGTATGGACTGCTGAAGGCAAATAACAGAACAGAAAAATTAAATATGGTGTGCTTGTGAGGTGGGTATGATAGGCAGTGATAAATACATTAAATATATTTCAAGATAGGGATATGGAAACCTACTATTATACACCACAGGATAAGCCATAAAAATACTCAAAGCTATTAAATGGTAATCTCTTTTTCAGTTACTGCCTAATGATGAAACACAAATCATCAAAATGTATAAGCTACTGAGAATGTTATAATTACCCTCCCACTGATGGGTGATGTTATGCATTCTAAATGTTAACCTGCTCCCAGAAGCTTGCTTTCTATACATCAAGCAATTCTGTGTTACCTTGTTTGTTTCTGATTGGTTAAATAAATGCTGAGGCCTGAGATTGGGCAAGTCAGTGGTAGGCGAGACTAAGGTGTTTGGGCTTATGAATCAGAAAGCATCTTGGGAAGAAGGAAGCAAGTAGCAAGAGCAGGAAGGAGACACACTATGGGTAGATTAAAGAAGATCATTCCACCTGGCCTAGAACATGGGCATAGTGTGGACAATGACAGTCCAAGGGGACGTATGTGTATATGGGGTCACATTTGGGGAATAGAATTAAGAGCTAGCTTAGATGGGCCAAGATTTCTCAATTCAGGCCAAGTCATGTTAAAGTCCATGTGGTGTCTGTGTGTTCATTCATAATGGCGGGTTCAAGATTAATAGGCATCGAATCAATTAACCCATAATATAAACACTAAGTAAATATTTTAATTAGTCATTTTCTACATATAGCACCCAATCAGGAAATTAGAATCCTTGCTTACAGTCTGAGAAGGCTCCAACGGAAGAAATCAGCAAGTGCAGGAAGGAGGACACACAGGATACTTTAGTCATAGAATGTGGAGGTACAGTGGGACTCCATTGCTTAGAACAATAGTCACACAATTCATCGAACATGGAAACATTGAACTGGTGCCTAGATGGAACATTTACCCCTATGTTCTAAACTTCTTAGTGAAGGATGGTATTCTGATGCTACCAAAAGAGGACTGTAAACAACAACAGAGCCAATAAACATTAAAGTGCAATCTTTCCTGTCCCCAAATTATGCTGGTCATAGTGACATAGAACCTGTGGTGATAGCCAACCAATGTCTGATTTGATTTAAGACTAATTTTACAAGATGGAGATAAAAACAAACAATACTGGTTTAAAAATAAATACGTTTTTAAAAGTTGTAATAAAATGAATCCTAGTTATATTCTGATGTTCCACTATACTCAAAGATCATTTCCTTATTCAGTCATCATCATAGTAGTTTCAATTTCCTTCTGTAGCAGAAAGGAACTGATACAGAGATACAGAGACCCAGAGACAGATATTAAACATATTAAAAACACCCCACACTCACACAGGAGAGAGAGAGAGGGAGAGAGAGAGAGAGAGAGAGAGAGAGAGAGAGAGAGAGAGAGAGAATCAGTCCTTGGAACACACAGCTCTTAATATGCCTCCAACAAATACCTCTCCTCAGGGCTCAGCGAACCCCTGTGGAATGGGAGGATAGGGTAAGAACCAGAGAATGGAGAACATCAGGAATCAACTGAGCAATGCTCACATGAGTTTGGAAACTGAAGCAGCAAGCACCTAGCCAAGTCGGATCTGTACCAGGTCATCAGTGCATACATTATAGCTTTCAGCTTAGTGTTTATATGGAACTGATTGTGTGATTGAGGGGAGCTCTAATTCTTGTGTCTGCTCTTAGAGATATTTTCCTTCTGTTGGGTTGCCTTTGTTCAGCTTCAGTGTGATGATTTTTGTTTTATCTTATATTCTCTTTTGTCATGTTTGAATAAAAAGGCTTTGAGAAGACTTTTTTGTAATTAGAGAAAGAAAGAGTGAATCTAGAGCAGAGGGAAGGTGGGGAAGTACTTGGAGGAACAGAGGGAGGGGAAAATATAATAAGGATATATTTTGTGAGAAAAGGATTTATTTTCAATAAAAAGAAAAAATGAAGATATCAAGCTGGTATTTATCATAAAGCCTTGTCCTTACTGGCAAGCTTTCATACTATTTGAAGATGGATTGCAAAGTACTGGAAGATGAAGGTAATCATCAGTCTTACCCAGTTGTGAACCTTGTAGGCTATAAGAATATCCAATCAGGCAAAACTTTCCTACTGGTGCAGTTGTGGAACAAATGTCATGAAAGCAACCAATAATGTTCTGATTTTATTTAGAGCCAACTACAAGTTTACACTAATTATTGTTTGTTATGGTGCCAGCATAGTGTTACTATATAAGTCAAAGTCCCTATAGAAGACACTAACTACTACCAATACTTTGGTACCTGGGCATAGTATTAAACTGACTCCTTGTAATTGATTGTACTATTCATAAACTAGTACATATGACAAACATTATATAATCTTCTATATATAGTAAATGTTGATTAGCTCAGAGACCTATTAGTTATTAATATACATAGAATGAGAGAATATGAGATGCTGAGTCCTAAGCAGGATATATATATCACACACTCTAGTCCCAATGCTCAGTGATTATGGAGCAAGAAGGAGCCAGAACAATTGCAAAGACAAAAGGAATCTGATGACTATAAAGTAGCAATACTTTCTAGACATAGGAACACAGTTGCACATATGAATACACCAAATGCCAGCACAAATAGGGAAGATAGGCATGGATGCTCATTCATAGTTAAAGAGATTTTGGCAATTGATAGATCCTGGGAGAGGAAGATTCATAATCCTTAAAGGTTTGGCTCTGCTTTGTCCAAAATTCTCCATTGGTACACCAAGCATGCAGAGTATATTGTCATCATAAACTATACTTGGTGGTATTAAAAAGAATAAAAGAGAGCACAGAGTTCACTGAGTAGTAACTATGTGTGTTTTGAAAGAGGATGAATATAATCAAAATGAATTGGGTAAAATAAAATGAAAAACAATAAAGCATTGAAGATCTAGTCTGTATTATATTAATTGCAATCAAACTCAGTCTTATGAGTTTGCCTCACTCATTATCAACAATGATTTTTTAAACAGCTTATGCAATCTATTACATATATGCATAAGTAGTTGAATGCAAAAAGTAAATAAATGTTGGTATTCAACTCAAAATTGATAAAACTATAATATAATTCCTTGAAGCAAGCTTTAGGAAAGATTGTAGATGGTAATATCTACATAACAGGGAAGTTGAGCCCATAAAAATATGGATGCTTAAAGAAGATATTCATAATGATAAAAATCAACCAACATGCCAACATTCGAGAGGATATTTTACATGGCACATTACTAGATGGGAGGTATAGATGATCAATGACTGCTGAGAGGTAAGTAATACATACATAATTTTGTTTTCAATTTTCTCCAGGGAAAAAACTGGAAACCTAATCCAAAGTAGCAGCTCTAAATACACATAGTCATAAGAGAAACACTAAATAGTTTAATATAGTGTGTGTGGGGTGTGTGTGTGTGTGTGTGTGTGTGTGTGTGTGTGTGTGTGAAACAATAATAATTAAAGAATATATCATGAAGTTGAGAGGAAGTATGGGGCATGGGAAGAGTTAGATGGGAAACAAGAAGGGTGAAGTGACAGAAATATAGTACTTATGAAAAGTAAAAAAAAAATAGGAAGCCCAATTAAATTTTGCATTAAGAAATGGATGAACACGTGCAAAATAGCTTTTTACATATGTGAATGCTTGATACAGATATGAAATATTATCTATAATGATATTAGTTTCTTTTGGTCTGTGAAATATAGCATGGTTATAATCATTTGTGTCTTTCTGGATCTCTGTTACCTCACTCAGGATGATCTTTTCTGGTTCCAATCATCTGCCTGCCAATTTCATGATGTCTGTGTTCCTAATACCTGAGTAGTATTCCATTGTGTAAATGTATTACAATTTCTTTATTCATTCCTCAATTGAGGGACATCTAGGTTCTTTCCAATATCTGTCTATTGCAAATAAAGCTGCCATGAACACAGCAGAGGAAATGTTGTGGTTTGGTGAAACATAATTTCAGTATATGCTCAGGAGTGACATAGCTGGGTCTTGAGGTAGAAGTATTCCAAATTTTCTGAGATTGATTTCCAATTTGTTTGTATTAGTTGACATTCCTATCAGCAATGAAGGAGTGTACCTCTTTCGGCACATCCTTGCCAGCATGTGTAGCCGCTTGAGTTTTTTTAATGTTCATTACTTCAAGTTACATCTCCAACATAGTACCCTCTTACTACCCCTCCCAGTTCCATCCTACCCCCCACCTCCCACCCATCCCACTTCTCCTATGTGGAGTGTCCCTACATATCATCCCCTCTCAGTTCAACAGTCATATAAGAGCTAAGAGCTTCCTCTTGCACCTGGGCCTACATGGTAGCACCCCTAGAGCAAATTGTCCCATTAATAGGTAACAAAGTCTATGCTTTTGATCCTTTTGGTGTGTTGGATGTAGGACACTTATCCTGTACTATGCAGCTAAAATCCAATTATAAGTGAGTAGATGCCATGTGTGTCTTTCTGAGCCTGGGCTAGCTCACTCAGGATGAGCTTTTCTCGTTCCATCCATTTGGCTGCAAATTGCATGATTTCCTTGTTTCTGATAGTTAAGTAGTATTTCATTGTGTAAATGTACCACAATTTTTTTTATTCATTGATCAGTTGAGGAACATCTGTGTTGTTTCCAGTTTCTAGCTATTACAAATAAGGCTGCTATGAACATAGATGAGGATATGTCTTTGTGGTTTGGTGAGGAATCGTTTGGGTGGATACCCAGAAGTGGGCTGGGTCTTGAGGTAGTTGAATTTTTTATCTTAGCCATTCTGATGGGTGTAAGTTGGGATCCATAGTGGTTTTGATTTACATTTCCCTTACTTCTAGAGGCATTAAGCATTTCTTTAAATGCTTCTCAGAAATTAGATATTCTTCTGTAGTGAATGCTCAGTTTAGCTATGTATCCCATTTCTTCATTAGATTCTTTGATTTGTTGGTGTTTGATTTCTTGAGTTCTTTATATATTTTGGTTATGAGCCCTCTGTCAGATGTGGGGTTAGCAAAGATATTTTACCATTCTGTGGGCTGTCTGTTTTTTTGTATTATTTATTTATTTTTTCAAATTACATATCCATACATTAGAGCATCTATCTTCTACCTCTTGGCCCAGTATCTCTGACAGATATTAACTGTAAAGCAGGATTTGTGAAGGACTTGCCTACTGTCTTGGCAGAGCCAGGCTGTCAATTTACCTGCTTCTTAGTTTTGTCCTTTTCAGATAGCAGGCTGTCTACAGTTGAAATAAGGAATTTTTCTTGCCCAGTGAAAGGCTTTCCACTAATGCAACCATCTCCAAATGGAGATTCTTCAATGCTCATCCTCTACTTGAAGTAGAAAAGGGAATGCTGTCAGGACATTGACTGACAGGGCATGTCTCAATATCAAAAATTTCAAAAGTACTTTCCCTCCTCCCCTCCAGGTCTCACCCTCCAACCCTCCATCTTCTCCATCTCTGTCATCTCCTTTTCCTCAGATGAGGGAGCCCCTACTACATATCAAATCCCCTCAGTTCACCAGTCACTTGAAGACAAAGAGCTTCCTCCTGTACTGAGGCTTGATATGGCAGCCCAGCTAGGGTATGGTGTTCCACTAACAAGCAAAGGGTTCATGACTTGCTACTGGGTGGAGTTTTTCATAGGATATTTGTGCTAGGTTCCTCACTGTTTGGGTCTATGGGTTGCAGTATGTTTGTCCTGTGCTATATGGTTAATTTCTACTTATAAGAGACTGTGTATTCTTTTGGGTCTGAGTTAGCTCACTTAAGACGATCTTTCAGAGATCCATCCATTTGATTGCAGATTGCATGATTTCCTAGTTTGTGATAGCTAGGTAGTATTCCATTGTGTAAATGTACAACAAAAATTTTAACTCATTCTTCAGTACAAGGACATTATAGATGTTTCCCATTTCTGGCTCATGAATAAAGTTTCATAACAGTAGCAAAGTTACAGTTTTGTATTAGCATCAAAATAATGTTATGGTTGTGGATCAACATGACATGAGAAACTGTATTAAATGGTCACAGCATTAGAAAGATTGAAAACCACTGACCTATATATTAAATTGATAGTAAATACATTGCAAAATAACATTTTCATACACAGCTGCAAGGAAATGTGAATCTATAGCACAAAATTAATTTTTCTGATGGTTAGCAACTCCCCTTTTTACTCTTAAATATTCATAGGGGCTTTCTACCACAAATTGTCTATACAGTCTCCAAGTTAAAGACACAGAAACATTCCATTTATTAATAAACTATTTGCATTATGTTGAGCAAATTCTAATCTATTCTAATCCTATCTTCTTTCAAATCCCACATAAATGGCATTCACTCACCACTCTGGTGTATCCCAGGCTGATTCTGATCAATCAGCAATGATGATGTACTCATGGTGAACTTTTCTTTGACACATGCTCTTGATCCATCTCTTTTTAAGGAATGTTCTCTCTCTCTCTCTCTCTCTCTCTCTCTCTCTCTCTCTCTCTCTTTTCCTTCTCCATTTTGTCTCTTTAGAAACACCCAGCCATCTATTGACCAATTAGGCATTAATGGGGACCATTCTTTACAGTACATTGGTTAATGCAGTGCCCAATATCAGTCTGGAGAGGGGTATAGAACTTAACTTCTGAATAATAGTTCACAAAAATAACCCCAACATGAAACAATAGAAATTTTAGAAAGTAGTCTGATGATATATGATAGAAATTCTCTTTGTATTATTGTGCAAATAAAATTCAGTTTTTGTAAGAACCTCAAAGTGCTAAAGAAAGGAAGTAAAATTATTTTGCCATTCTAATATTTTCATATAGAAAGAGACCCACCAATAGGATATATGCTACCGGTGAAGGAGTCCACAAAAATGGGAATTTTTATTTTAGTGATATAATATGATAAAATTGATAAAAGTTACATATAACAATTTAGTAAAGCTTAAATATATCTTGTAAAATTAGGAAATGAATTAAAATTTACATAAAAGACTTATCTTGGATGCATAATCAAACAATACACATTTTGAATTTTATTCATGTGTGAAGAATTACATTAAAATGCAAAAAATAACTTCCCATCACAAGAAGTTTATGACATGATGATTGATAGTAACAACTCTGCTCAGAATGATAACTTTGCAGTGAACAAAGGGGTTACAATGAAAACTTAGTAAAATTCAGATCTAGTCCATCCACCAACCATGCCCAAGTGTCAAATAATATTGGAATGTTCTTGATAGAATTACACTATAATGTAGTTAAAATAATACAAGGTAATGATGATGTAAGTCTGTTTACTTGACTTGAATATTTAGAATTCTGTTTACAAGATCCTAGGAAAGGATCCATAAATTCATCTAACCAAACAGCTGAGGAAGGGGCAGACATTTGCCTTCAGTTCTCTCCAAGTCACTGCTGATGCTTTTAAAACAATAGACTAAGTTTTAAGACTTATGCTTTTTCAAAAGTTAGCTGTAAGATAAACAAACACTCATGCATGAAATTGAACCATGTTTTCCTCAGGGATTCTTTCTCCTTATTTCTAACTTGTTCCTGTCAAGTTTGTTATAACAAAATTGGTTATACAGAAGAAAGGTGGGTTTGAGAAGTTTAAAGTTTGATGAAATCAGAATAACTAATGACTCTATTATGAAATACTTAGCATGCTTTAATTTATTGAAAATTTATTTCCTATCAATGAATGTATGACTATATTTTAAGTTTTTCACCATTGTAGGAAAGTCTTATATTAACTAATATATATTAAGATATAACAAAAATCTTCAGTAATGAATGTATCTCTAAATGATTCATATTATAAAGAAAAATAGTGATCAATTTTTTTATATTTACATGGCTGCATATTAAAAAACAGTTAATGAAGTGAGACTTTATTAACCCATTTAAAATGATGAAGGATTAGTATGATTTTATAAAGCTTAAATGAATATATATTAATTATAGTAGTGATTAGCAAATAGTGTGACTTTAGTAATGTTAATATTGAAATACTAATTTTAATGTTTAGTGATAATGCAATAATTTAGTAACATTAACACTCCACTCCAGAGAAATGAGATGGAAGGGTTAGGGGTAAAGAAAAAAAATGAAATGTGATGTTTCGGCCTTTTGCTACTAATTGTAATAAACTGTTTAGGATAATTAAGAAATGCAAACAAATAGTCATGCAAGCCTGTAATTTTGTTAGGTACTATGACAGTCTATTATACTTATTTTCTAAGCTAATCAGAAATAAAGTTACTAAGAGACAAGCAACATCTGCTTATCCTAATATAAGGTCCTAATATAAGAGACCTCTTCAAAAACCTCAGGAGATCTGCAGAATGTGGTATTCAAAGATGTTTTCTTAACTTTAGATTTTATCGAGAGATATCAACTCCTGACAGCAACCCCTATTCTACTCCAGGTAGAAGATGAGCATCGAAGAATCTCCAGTGGGAGATGATTGAATTAGTCGCAAGCCTATCTCTTGGCAGGAAAAACCCCTTGCTCCAACTGTAGACAGAATGCTGTACAAAAAGGACAAAACTTGGAAGCAGGTAAGTCGACAGCCTAGCTCTGCCAAGACAGGGTAGGCAAGTCCTTCATAACTCCTGCTCTACAATTAATGTCTGTCAGAGAAATGGGGCCAAACGCCTGAAGATCAATGCTGTAATGTATGGAGAGAAAATGGGAAATGTCCAGGCAGCCACTGGTATGTCATTTCTTAGTTTTGGAAGCTGCAGGCCCTGTACTTCCTATTAAATCAGATATATTTATCCCTCTCAGGTCTCTGAGGTGGTTGAAGAATAGATAGCTAGAGTCTCATAGTTAAATTTTGAGTTGTTTAGGAATCAAGAGAGTGTTATAGATCTAAGAAGATACTTTTAAAATTGTGTTGCAAGTTAGTATGAATGTTGAGTCAGATATAGAATTTTAAACTCATGGAGATGTTTAGATAGAATGTTAAAGTCAGGTACGAAATACATATGGACTGGACATTGGGAATGTACGCTAAGCCATATCACCCTCATAACTGTACCCTAATTACCTCTGTTGTTTTGTATTGTATTTATTATTATAAGAGAAAGAGCCATTTGTTGGACTGAAAGGGGGAGCTGTTGGGGGAAATAAGATATACCTTAAACTTAAAAAAGAAAAAAAAAAAGGGAAGAGGATGTGGGGTTGAGGGTGGGAGGGTGGGATTGGAGGGGGTAGTAGGGAGGGGATTGCGATTGAGATGAAATTGTAGAAATAAAAAATAAAGTAAAAAAAAAAAAAAACAAGAATATATTAAAGAGTTCCTTGAGTAGACTGCCCGCAGTTATTCTATACTTTCTTTGCTTCACTACACCGAATCTGTTAGGTTTATCCCTAGTGCTGCTACAAAAACTAGCTACCGTCTCTGTTCAGTGCTTTACACGCATCCTGCGGATCCTACAACAGGTGCATGGACTTCCTATCCCCACTAATCACTTTATTCCAGCCCCCAACTCAGGGAGATTCAACCTGGCCAACCCAATCCCTCAGGCTCCTCTCTTGTGCATCAGGGGAACACCAGCTGCAGCATCTTCTCATCTCCTGTGGATTTCATAGATCTCCTCTTCTGGCACGACTCCCCCACTCATTGCTGTGTCACAGCTCTAAATATGGGCAGAGCATCACTGGACAACCACAGGCCACACATGCCAGAAGATCAGGTAGTCTGCTTGCAGAACTCTGTTCTATCTGTACCCCAGGAACTAATCCTTCCCTCTGTTCTCCAGCACTGCAACAGATTACCAGCCACTGTGGCCTTCTTCAAGTCTGTTATGGCTCCCAAGGACTGTCCCCTTCTAAACCCCTACCCTTACTCTTCACTGCTTCTCAGCTTGCAGCACAAGTAGGTATTCCCTGTGAACTTGCCAGCTAAGCAGGCCAATAAATGGGGAACACACATCCATCACACTCTCTAAAAACCCAAAGATAAAACAGTAACTGAGAAAGAAAACAGCCACCAAACAAAGACTACTCAAAAATCAGTACCTAGACCTATAGCCACACCAAACCCAGATGCTTAGGTACATATAAAAATGCAATCAATTGCAGTCAGGTCAACAGGTCTCCTCCAGAGTCTGGTTGTCTTACAACCTTAAGACCTGAATATTCCAACATAGCTGAAGAACAAGAAAAAGACTTTAAAACCTTCTACACGGAGATGAAAAATACTTAAAGAGGGATTTAATAAATCTTTTAAAGAAATCCAGGAAAACATAAACAAACAATTAGAGGATATAAATTAATCCATTAAAGAATGTCAGAAAAATGGAGGGAATGAATAAACCCCTTAAAGAAAGGCAAGAACAAACAAGCAGTAGAAGGAAATGAATAAAACTGTTCAAGATCTGAAAATGGAAGCAACAAAGAAAACACAATCTAAGAATTCTGGAACTGAAAAAAAATTGGAAATTCCAACAGGAACTACAGTTTCAACAACAGAATATAAGAGATGGAAGAATGAATTTCAAGCATTAAAGAAACAAATAAATGGATACATAGGCCAAAGAAAACATTAAGTTTAAAAATTCCTGACACAAAACATCAAGAAATTTGCAGCCCTATAAAAAGACCAAACCTAAGGATAAAAGGAAAAGATGAAGGGGAAAAATTCCAGCTCAAAGGTCAAGAAAAAATTTCACCAAAATTATAGAAAAAATGCTCCTAACCTAAAAGTGAAGATGCTTACAGAAGTATAAGAAACATACAAAACACCAAATAAATTGGACCAGAAAAGTAAGTCTCCTCATCACATAGTAAATAAAGCACTAAATATACAGAACAAAACAGAATGTTAAAAGCTGCAAGAGAAAAAGATCCAGCAACATATAAAGGTATACCCATGAGAATTACACCTTATATCTCAGTTGAGATACTAAAAACAAGAAGGGCCTGGATAGATGGACTTGAAACTCAGATAGACCTCAGATGCCAGCCCTGACTATTATATGTAACAAAACTTTCAATTACCAAAGATGGATAAAATAAGATTAAAATACAATTAAGTCAAATTTACACAATATCTAGTTACAAATCCAACTATACAAAAGGTACTGCAAGGAAAATTCCAACCCAAAGAGAGTAGGTATAATTCATAAAAACAGAGGAAATAATGGTTTGAAAAAAGATAGTTACACAAATAAGACCCAAGAATCAAGTAGGTATAGCCTTCTTAATAACTAACAAAGTAAATTTCAAAGTAAAACTATTCAAAAGTAATTAGGAAGGAAACTACACATTCTACAAAGAAAAAGATATACCAAATTGGCATTTCAATACTTAACATTTGTGTCCCAAACACAGAGACACTCAATTTTATAAAAGAAACATATTAGAACTTAAATCACCCAATGACCCTTACACTGAGAGTTGGGAACTTCAATAACCACTCTTACAAACAGACAGTTCAACCAGAAAGTGACCTATAAAAGCTAAACAGATATATTTATCCTTCTCAGCTCTCTGAGGTGGTTGAAGAATAGACAGCTTGAGTCTCATAGCTAAATTTTGAGTTGTTTAGGAATCAAGAGGGCGTTCTAGATCTAAGAAGATAGTTATAATAGTGATGCAAGTTAGTATGAAAACTAAGTCAGTTATAGAACTTTAAACTCATGGAGATGGTTAGAAGGTAGAAGGTTAAAGTCAGGGGCCAAATATGTATGAACTGGACATTGGGAAGGTACACTGGGCCATTTAAATCTCATAAATGTGGCATATTTAATTCTGCTGTTTTGTATAGAATTTACTGTTATAAGAGAAAGAACCATTTGTTGGAATGAAAAGAGAAGCTGTTGGGGGGGGGAAGAGGGTGGAAGGGTGGGACAAGAAGGGGGAATAGGGAAGGGTTTGCGACTGAGATGTAATTTGAAAAAAAATAAAGTACTTATTAAAAAAAAAAGCTAAACAGAGAAATACTGAAGCTAACAGAAATTTTAAACCAACTCAACCTAAAACATACTTACAGGACATTTCAGCCAAACACAAAAGAATATACCTTCTTCTCAGCACTTCATGAAATTGTCCCCAAAATTTTTCACATACGTGGACATAAATCAAATTTCAGCAGATTTAAGAAATGTGAACTCACAGAATCCTATTATACTACCATGGAAACAAAACAGAAAGCATACAAACTCAGGAAAACTCAGCAACTCTCTACTGAATTAAAAATGTGTCAAGATAGAATATAGCAAAGAAATTAAATACTTTATAGAATTCAATGAAAATGAATACACAGCGTAGTCAAGCTCATGGGAGACAAGGAAAACAACACTAAAAGGAAAGTTCATGGCACTAAGTGCCTACATTAAAAAATCAGGCAATTCTCATACCAGCAACTTAATACCACACCTAAAAGTTCTGAGACAAGAAATAAGCACACCTAAAAGGAGTAGAGAGCAAAGACAAACAAACTGAGTGCTGAAATAAATAAAATAGTGAGAACAATATTTAAAAAATCAGTGAAACAAAAATTTGTCCTTTCAGATAATCAACAAATAGACAAACACTTAGCCAAACTAATGAAAAGAAGGATAGAGATTATTCAAACTGATGCAATCTGAAATGAAATGGCAGACACTGAGGACATCCAGAGAATCATAAAGATAAAATTTAAAACTTGTTCTCTGGAAAACTGGAAAATCTAAAATAAATTAATAGTTTTATTTATAGTTACCCTTTACCTAATTAAATCAAGATTACATAAGAAATTTAAATAGACCTATAATCCATACTGAAATAGAAACAGTTATTAATGTGATCTGGCTGCATTGTATGTAATTTCCAAATAATCACTAGAGATAGTGTATTGGAGGAAAAGAAATAAAGTATAGAGGTAAAAAAGTAAAGAAAAAAAAAGAAATGAAAAAGTGAAAAAGTAAGGGACTATATGATTTTAGCACAAAATTATACCAGACTTTCACAGAAAAGTTAATGGCAATACTCTCAAAATTACTCCACTGAAGCTGCAACTTAATTATCAATTGTATTTATTAATAAGTACAAAATGTAAGATTATGTCAGCAAAGCAGCCGGAGGCCTGGTAGAGCAGCTGTTGGCCCGGCAGGATATCAGCAGGTGACCTGGTGTGCCTTCATCAGCAGCCTGATTTGTCCTGGAGAAAAAGTCCTGGACCAAGGGTGGCCTACATGTAATCTAAACTCTGTTAACTTCTATACATTGTTTTATTAGGCCGGTAGAATTGCCTGCAGTTTGGCAGGAGGCAGATGGTCCCAGATTGCTTGGACTGATGGCCTGTAAGCTGCAATGTTCTGTCCTCCAATAATTAAATACACCGAGAACTTTTAATGTTTCAATGCTTAACCCTTAGCTGGGCAAACACTAAATTAGCTAATCTAAATTAATCCGGACCACCTAATCTCAAACCGCCATGTGCCTGTTATTACTTTCCAGAGTTCTCAAACACATCTATCTGCTTCCATGTCTCCTGGTGGAAAGAGCAATTTCTCTGTATAAAATGCAGTGTTCCTATTTTAATCTCAGGAAGTCTCACCTTCCCATACTCTTTCTTCCCAGCTAATTGGCCATCAGTGACTTTTATTAACCAATCAAGAGAATGCCTCAGAAGGGGTGGTAAACAGATCTCAGCATTGAAATCAGTCTTTCAGAAGCAATATTATTAGACCTTCCCCAACACTCCACAAAATAGAAATAGAAAACAAGTTCCCAATTCATTTTATGAGGTCACAGATACCCATATTGTATAAAGACTCAAAATAGAAAGAGAATTACAGACTGACATATATTATGAGAATAGTTATAATTGTAATCAATAAGATATTTACAAACAGAATCTAAGAATATCAAAAAGTAAAAAAAAAAAAACAGACATGATGAAGTAGTCTTCATCACAATGATGCAGGAATGGTTCAATATAAGATTATCAGGAAATGTGAATAATATTCACCTTCATATGGAAAACCAAAAACAAACAAAGCTAAATCAATCCTGTAAAATAAAAGACATTCAAGAGGTCATCCCTAATTTCAAGCTCTAGTAGAGAGCTATAGCAACAAAAGTTTCATGGTATTAGCATAGAAACAGACAGGTTGATCAATGGCATTGAATTGTAGTCCCAGATGTAAATCCACACACTAATTTCTGCCCATTTTTTTTTTTTTATAAAAAAGCCAAAATTATACAATGGGAAAAAGAAAGCATCTTCAACAAATGGTGCTGGTCTAACTGGATGTAGGCATGTAGAAGAATGTAAATAAATCCATAGGCATTACCCAGCACAAAACTCAAGTCCAAGTGGATCACAGACCTAGACATAAAATCAGATACACTTAAGCTGACAGAAGAGAAAGTAGGAAATAGCCTTGAACACATTGACACAGGATGCAACTTTCCTGAACAGAACACCAACAGTTCAGACACTAAGAGCAATAATTAATAAATAGGACCTCATGAAACTGAAAAGCTTCTGTAAGGCAAAAAACACCATCAACAGAACAAAATGGCGACCTACAGAATGGGAATACATTTCCACCAACACTACATCTGACAAAGGGCTAATTTACAAAATATTTAAAGAACTCAAGGAACTAGACATCAAAACAAAACAAAACAAATAATCCAATTGAAAAATTGAGTACAAATCTGAACAGAGACTTTTCTTCAGACCTTCAATGTTGGCAAAGTACTTGAAAAATTGAACAATATCCTTAGCCATCAAGGAACTGCAAATCAAAATGATTTTGAAATTCTATCTTAAAACAGCCAGAATGGTTAAGATCAAAAATACAAATGATAGTCAAGCAAGGGGAACACTCTCCCATTTCTGGAGGGAGTGCAAACTTGTACAGCCACTTTGGAAATCAAAATTGGGAATGAATCTACCTCCAGATCCAGTTATACCACTTCTGGGCATAAACCTAAACATATCCCATCCTACTACAAAGATACTTCCTCAATTATGTTCATAGAAGCTCTTTATTCATAATAGCTAGAAACTGGGAATGACCTTGATTTCTCTCAAATGTAGAATGAATAAAGAAGAGGTGGTATATTTACACAATGGAGTATTACTCAGCTATTAAAAGCAATGACATCATGAGATTATAGGGAAATAAACAGAACTAAGAACAATCATCCTGAATGAGGTGCCACAGACTCAGAAAGATAAACATGGTAGATACTCACTTATAAGTGGATATTAGCTGCAAATAAAAGTTAATCATACTACAATCCTCAGGCCCAGGGAGTCTAAGTAACAAGGAGGACTCAAGGAAGAATGCATGGATCTCCCTGGAAGGGGAAAGAGAATAAATATTGCTTTGTGAACTGGGAGCAGGTGTGAACAGGACAGGAAGGATCAGGTAGGAAAAGGATAGAGGGAGAGAGTACAGGGAGACACAACAGGGATTATGGGGGAATTCAGGGGCAAGGTAGAAACCTAGTGCAATGGAAACTACTAGGAATATATTATCATGGCCCTAGATAACACACCTAGTAATGGGGAAGTAGATCCTGAATAGGCTATCTGCTGTACCCACACAAGCCTTCAGGTAGAGGACTTGAGACACCAACCCAGTCACAAAAACTGCGACCTAAAATTTATCCTGCCAGCATGATGTGGCACATAAAGGTGGCACAGAAATTGTGGTAGTGACTTTCCAGTGACTAGTCCAGCTTAAGATCCCTGCCACAGATAGAGCTCACCCATGACACTACTTTGTCGACCAGAAACTAGAGACTAGATCACCCACTGCAAGGATACAATCAAACACAAGAGGCACAAACAACAATGACAACAACAACAGTCATTGAATTGTTGCCTAATGATATTATGCTATACTCATATATTAGTGCCTAATCCAAATGTCATCAGCAATGCTTCATCCAACAAATGATGGAAACAGATGCAGAGACTCACAGCCAAGCATTAGAGCAGAGTTTCAGGAATCTTGCTGAAGATGGGAAGGAAGAACTTTAGGAGTCAGAGGAGGCAAGTACATCACAAGAAAATCCAGAAAATCAACCTGGACTCACAGGGTCTTACTGAGACTGAACCGACAATTATGGGGCCTGAACGGGTCTGTCTGATGTACAATATCTGCACCTATGTTGCAGTTGTGTGGGTTGGTCTTTTGTGGTTCTCCTAACAGAGGGAGCAGAGACTCTTTCTGCTGCTTTTGATTGCTTTTGGAACACATGTTCTCCTACTGGGTGTCCTTGCTAGGCATAATATGAAGGGAGGAACCTATTTTTGTTGCAACTTGACATACCATGTTTGGTTGATATGTCTGCTCTTTTCTGAAAGGAAATGGAGGAATGGATGGGGTGGGAGTAGGTGGGTGGAGATGAAAGAGGTCAGGGTGGAGAAAGGGAGGGTAACTGTGGTGAGAAAGTAAAATTTGAGAGAAAAAATGAGTTTAAGATCTTATCAGTAAATGTAATCCACCATATAAACAAATTAAATATAAAAAAATATATAATCATTTCATTACAGGCAGAAAACGTCTTTGACAGCATTCAGAATCATTTCATGATAAAGGCCCTGGAGATTAAGGATTACAAGTGACATACTAGCACAAGACAAAGGTAATGTACAGCAAGCCTATAGCCAACATCAAACTGAATGGTGAGACAATCAAAACAATTCCACTAAATACAGGAAAAAGAGAAGATTATCTACTTTCTCCATATCTAGCCAATGTAGTACTAGAAGTTTTAGATAGAGCAATAAGAATAAGGAAAGGAAAGGAGAAAAATGAAGGGAATGAACAGGATACAAATTGGAAAGCAAAAAGAAAAAGTAGCATTATTTGAAGATGATATGATAATGCACATAAGTGATCGTAAAATATTCACAAGGGAACTCCAACATCTGATAAACACTTTCAGCAAAGTGGGTGGATACAAGCTTAACTCAAAAAAAAAATCTAGCCCTCATATACACAAAAGATAAACAAACTGAGAAAGAAATCAATGAAACAAGCCCTTTCATAATAGCATCAAATAGTATAGAATATCTTGGGGTAATTCTACCCAAGCAAGGGAAAGACTTGTATTATTAAAACAACAACAACAAAAATTCAAGTCTTTGAGGAAAGAAATTGAAGGACATATTAAAGATCTTCTATTCTACCAAAATCGACCTACAGATTCAATCCAAATTCCATTAAAATTCTATCAAAATGCTTTATAGATCTTGAAAGAATCTTTATGTTACATTAAGAGACAAAACAAAACAAATAAGCAAAAATCAGGATATCTAAAACATTCCTGAACCATGAATGATCTGCAGAAGGTGCCAGTTTCCCTTATTCCAAGTTCTAGTTTAGAGCTATAGTAACAGCTCTATTGACTTAACAGAAGGAGCATCTGAACTGGTTTCAGGGTTTAACATAAAATATGCCACCAACCCATTCACACTATTCTTTATAGAAGAATATAATAATAAATGCTGCCAGTTTCCCTTATTCCAAGTTCTAGTTTAGAGCTATAGTAACAGCTCTATTGACTTAACAGAAGGAGCATCTGATCTGGTTTCAGGGTTTAACATAAAATATGCCACCAACCCATTCACACTATTCTTTATAGAAGAATATAATAATAAATGCTCTCTCATCCATCATCTTTTTAGACCCCTTCCATAGCAACCTCCTACCAGAAATATATACCTCTAATCTTATAATTAAGAAACTTGTACTGACCACCATCTTCCCATTAATCTGAGCATCATATCCATAATTCTGATATGACCAACTAATACACCTACTATAAAAGAATTTCCTCCTCCTAACACTAGCAATATGCATATAACATGTCTCTATACCAATCTTCCTAGCAAGTGTTCCACCCTGTATATAGAAATGTGTCTGAAAAAGTTACTTTGATAGAGTAAATTATAGAGGTTTAAATCCTCCTATTTCTAGGATAATAGGAAGTCAACATACACAAAATAATTCAAAATTCTCCATGCTACCTCTATACCTCATCCTAACTTAGTAAGGTCAGGTAATTAAGCTATCAGGCCCATACACCAAAAACATTAGTTAAAATCCTTCCCATACTAATAACCCCCCTAACTGTATTAATCATTTATTTTACAATCTTCTCAGAACCAATAGTCACAATACTAAGCACCAATCCTATTCTAATATGATTGGCCTAGAAATCAGCTATATGTCTTGTGTTCACTCATAAGCAGATACTAGCCATATAGTATAGGATAACCATACTAAAATCCACAGACCCAAAAAGGGTTGACATTAGTCAACTAATTTTCCTGTTTGTTTATATATTTTTTTCTTTGAGGGACAACTGGGTTGTTTCCAGTTTCTAGCTATTATAAATAAAGCTGCTATGAACATAGATGAGGAAACATCCTTGTGGTTTGGTGAGGAATCATGTGGATGTATAGTCAGAAGTGATATGACCAGGTCTTGAGGTAGAGCTATTCCTAGTTTTAGAAGATATCGCCAGACTGATTTTCATAGTGGTTGCACAAGCTTGAATTACCATCAGCTTTGGAGGAATGTTCCCCTTTCTCCACAACCTACTAGCATGTGCTGTTATTTGAGTTTTTGATCTTAGCCATTCTGATAGGTATGAGATGGAATCTCAGAGTCCTCTTGAGTTGCATTTCTCTGATGATTAAGGATGGTGAGAATTGGGGGGGCCAAGATGGCAGCGACCTACACTGATGCATTTTGAACGCGGGGAGAAAAGAGCCATAAAAAACACAGAGTTATTGGGCACTGTGAAAAACCGGAGGGGCTAGACACCCCCCCCCCTGGGAACATTCACAGCTCCCAAGGGACTGTTAAAAGTCCCAGGGTAAGGCTCTCCCCCCATCTCTCGCAGACACGGAAGCCACTAAACCCGGGATTAGAAAACTCTCATTTGGAGAGGCACCTGGTAAGGTCAACCCCAACTCACAGCAGGCAGAATCAGAGGCCACTTGGCGATCGATCACTAGCCTACTGGGCTCCTCACACCTCAGGAAGAACTTATAGCCACTTAAGAAACTTTGCGGGACAGTGGAAGTCTTAGCAAGGAACAAGCAGGGCGCTCAGCGGCTGGTCTGCAGCCTCTCGAGACGAGGAGGGCGGAGGTTCCGAGAGAGCGGGAAGCTGCCGGCGGGCGGGAGGGGCCGAATCCCCAAGCACTCATGGCAGCGCAGCTGGAGAGGGAGCCCAGCACCAGCAGGGCCAAATCCCCGCGAACCCACAGCAGGACAACTGGGGAGGGAGCCCGGAGTGCGCGGGGCCAGGGATCCGTGCACACACAGCTGAGCTGCTGGGGCGAGAGGCCCACTCAGGCGGCCAGAGGATCCGGGGCTCAGTGCACCCACAGCCGAGCAGCTAGGGAGGGAGACTCGCGGCTGGGCAGACAGGGAGGGAATCAGAACCAGAGGTCAGGCCTGTGGCGAGAAGCCTAGTGAGAAACCAGAAATCAGGGGACCATAGCTGTATTCTGGAAAATCCAGACATATTAGGTGTGGAGCCAGACCCTGTCAGCCTCCGTGATGACAAACAAAGCCCACAGAATCTGTGCCTGGGCAAACAGGTCCATACCATCAGAACCATTACAGGCTGATAACTCAGAGTGCAACATGGAGAAGTCTGAATTGGAAGCAGTGAAACAATCCCAGTCGATTACTCACAACCTGGGAATAGGCTGAACCAGCAAAGAGTGATTCAGGCGATTAAAACCACAGTGACCCTGAAATCCCCCTGTAAGCAACAACAGATAATCAGGTAACTTGTCCCTAGCACCAAAGCATCCACTGTGGATCCAAGCACAGAAAACGATAAGAACAGACAGCTAAACACATCCAATGGCCAAAGGTCCAAGAAAAAATTGAAATCAAGGAAATGTGACTCCAACAAAGCAAAATTATCCTAGCTCATCCAATTCAGATGACCTCACACCAACAGAAACACATGAAAACATTGACAATTCTGCAGTATGGAAAGTGATAGAGTCTCTTCAAGAAGAACTTAAATCTATGAAGGAATTCAAAGAAGACACAATTTTACAAGTCAAAACAACGAACAACACCATTAAAGAGCTCCAAGCCAAGGTGACAGAGCTTAAACAGGAAAAGGACAAAGCAATAAAAGATTTTCATACAAAAACAAGCAAGCTGGAGAAGGAAATGTAAAAAATGAACAAAACCATACAAGACATGAAAATAGAAATAGAAACAATAAAGAAAACACAGTCAGAGTTAAAAGAGGAAGTGGAGAATCAAGGGATGAGAACAGGAACTACGGATGTGAGTATCAAAAATAGGATGCAAGAGATGGAAGACAGGATCTCAGGCATGGAAGATTCGATGGAAAAAATCAGTACAACATCCAAAGAAAATGAGAAGGCTAAAAAAATCTCTCACCCACAACATCCAAGAAATCAAGGATTCAATGAAAAGACGGAACCTAAGAATTACAGGTATAGAGGAAAGAGAGGACTCCCGACTCCAAGATCCAGGAAATATCTTCAACAAAATAATAGAGGAAAACTTCCCAAACCTGAAAAAAGAGATGCCAATAAAAATCCAAGAGGCTAACAGAACACCAAACAGATTAGATCAGAAAAGAAACCCCTCTCGTCACATAATAATTGAAACTCCAAATGTACAGAACAAAGAAAAAATATTAAAAGCTGTAAGAGAAAAAGATCAAGTCATATACCATGGCAGACCCATCAGAATTACACCTGACTTCTCCTCAGAAACTTTAAAAGCTAGAAGGGCCTGGTCAGATATACTACAAGTCCTGAGAGATCATAGGTGCCCAGCCAGACTACTATACCCAGCAAAACTCTCTATCAACATAGATGTAGAAAACAAGATATTCCATGACAAAATCAAATTTAAACAATATCTACCCACAAACCCAGCCCTACAGAAAATCCTAGAAGGAAAATCCCAACCCAGAGAAGAAAACTCCACACAAGAAAACAAAGGGAATAGAAAACCCCTCAGCAACTAAACCAAAGGATGCACAGGACCACCACCTATACCAAACTAATGGGAAATAACAACCCCAGGTCACTAATATCCATCAACATCAATGGACTCAACTCCCCAATAAAAAGACATAGGTTTACAGAGTGGATCCGCAAGCAAGACCCTTCCTTTTGCTGTATACAAGAGACACATCTAACTACCAAAGATAGACACAGCCTCAGAGTAAAGGGGTGGGAAAAGGTTTTCCAAGCAAATGGACCCAGGAAGCAAGCTGGAGTAGCCATCCTAATATCAAACAAAACAGACTTCCAACTGAAGTTAATGAAGAAAGAGGAAGAAGGGCACTATATACACATTAAAGGGAATATTCATCAAGAGGAAATCTCAATACTGAACATCTGTGCCCCAAATACAAAGGCACCTACTTTCGTAAAAGAAACACTTCTAAAACTTAAAGCGCACGTCGATCACAACACATTAGTAGTGGGTGGGAGACTTCAACACCCCACTCACAACAATGGACAGATCATCAAGACAGAAGACAAACAGAGAAATATTGACTCTAACAGAGATCATGAAACTAATGGACCTAACAGATATCTACAGAACGTTTCACCCAAACACAAAGGAATACACCTTTTTCTCAGCACCCCACAGAACCTTATCCAAAATAGACCACATAGCTGGTCACAAAGATAGTCTCAATAGATACAAGAAAATTGAAATAACACCTTGTATCTTATCAGACCACCACGGAATAAAGCTGGTCTTCAACAGCAAAAGAATCAACTGAAAGCCTACACAATAATGGAAATTGAACAGCTCCTTACTGGATGACGACTGGGTCAGGGAAGAAATAAAGAAGGAAATCAAAGACTTCTTAAAATCCAACGACAATGAAGACACAACCTACCCAAACCTATGGGATACATTGAAAGCTGTGCTACGAGGAAAGTTCATAGCACTAAGTGCTTTCAAAAAGAAAATTGTGACAGCTCATATTAGTGAACTAACAGATAAGATGGGTGAATTGGAAAAAAAAGAAACAAACACTCCCAAGAAGAGCAGAAGGCAGGAAATCATCAAACTTAGGGCTGAAATCAACAACTTAGAATCAAAAAGAAAAATACAAAGAATCAATGAAACCAAGAGTTGGTTCTTTGAGAAAATCAACAAAATAGACAGACCCCTAGCCAAATTAACTAAAAGGCAAAGGGAAAGAACCCAAATCAACAAAATCAGAAATGAAAAGGGAGAAATAACAACAGACATTGAGGAGATCCAGAAAATATTCGGGCATTACTTTAAAAATCTATATTCCACTAAATTTGAAAACCTAAGCGAAATGGACAATTTCCTCGATAAATTCCACCTACCAAAACTAAATCAAAATCAGATTAACAGCTTAAACAGCCTAATAACACCCAAGGAAATAGAAACAGTCATGAATAATCTCCCAACCAAAAAAAGCCCAGGGCCAGATGGCCTTAGCACGGAATTCTACTGGACCTTCAAAGAGGAACTAACACCATTACTTTTCAAACTCTTCCACCCCATAGAAACGGAAAAAACACTGCCAAACTCATTCTATGAGGCCACTGTCATTCTGATTCCTAAACCACACAAAGACCCAACAAAGAAAGAGAACTTCAGACCAATCTCCCTCATGAACATAGTTACAAAAATACTTAATAAAATACTAGCAAACCGAATCCAAGAACACATCAAAAGTATCATACACCATGATCAAGTAGGCTTCATCCCTGGAATGCATGGATGGTTCAATATACGAAAGTCTATCAATGTAATTCACCACATAAACAAGATGAAAGAAAAAAACCACATGATAATCTCACTAGATGCAGAAAAAGCATTTGATAAAATCCAATACCACTTCATGCTAAAAGTTCTGGAGAGAACGAGCATACAAGGACCATACCTAGAAATAATAAAGGCAATATACAGCAAGCCAGTAGCCAACATCAAATTAAATGGAGAGAAGCTTTAAGCATTTCCTCTAAACTCAGGGACAAGACAAGGATGTCCACTTTCACCATATCTCTTCAATATAGTATTTGAAGTCCTTGCTAGAGCAATAAGACAACTAAAGGAGATCAAAGGGATAAAAATTGGAAATGAAGAAGTCAAATTATCCCTATTCACAGATGATATGTTAGCATACATAAGCGACCCCAAAAACTCCACCAAAGAACCCTTACAGCTGATAAACAACTTCAGCAAGGTGGCTGGATACAAAATTAACTCAAAAAAATCAGAAGCCCTTCTTTATACAACAAACAAATATACCGAGAAAGAAATAAGGGAAACACCCCCTTCACAATAGCCACAAACAACATAAAATACCTGGTGGTAACTCTAACCAAGCATGTAAAGGACCTATACAACAAGAACTTCAAGACCCTGAAGAAAGAAATGGAAGAGGCCTTTAGAAGATGGAAAGATCTCTCATGCTCATGGATAGGTAAGATCAACATAATAAAAATGGCTATCCTACCAAAAGCAATATATAGATTTAATGCAATTCCTATCAAAATACCAACACAATTCTTTATAGACCTGGAAAAAGCTATTTTCAACTTCATATGGAACAACAAAAAGCCCAGAATCGCTAAATCAATCCTGTACAATAAAAAAACATCTGGAGGTATCACCATCCCAGATTTCAAGCTGTACTACAGAGCAACTGTAATAAAAACATCATGGTACTGGTATAGAAACAGACCAGTGGATCAATGGAATCGAATTGAAGACCCAAACATGGATCCACACACCTATGGCCAACTAATCTTTGACAAAGAAGCCAAAACCACACAATGGAAGAAGGACAGCATCTTCAACAAATGGTGCTGCTCCAACTGGATGTCCACTTGCAAAAGAATGAAATTAGACCCATACATATCACCTTGTACCAAACTTAAATCCAAGTGGATCAAAGACCTTAACATAAATCCGGCCACACTAAATATACTATTAGAAAAAGTAGGAGAAACCCTTGAACTCATTGGCACAGGTGACAAATTCCTGAACAGAACACCAACAGCTCAGGACCTGAGATCAACAATCAATAAATGGGATCTCATGAAACTGAAAAGCTTCTGTAAGGCAAAGGACACTGTCATTCGAACAAAACGGCAACCAACAGACTGGGAGAAAATCTTCACCAACCCCACATCTGATAGAGGGCTATTATCTAAAATCTACAAAGAACTCAAGAAACTAAATGCCAAGAAATCAAATAATCCAATCAAAAAATAGGAGATGGAGCTAAATAGAGAACTCACATGGGAGGAATCCCTAAGGGCTGAGAGACACCTGAAGAAATGTTCAACATCCTTAATTATCAGAGAAATGCAACTCAAGACGACCCTGAGATTCCACCTAACAACTGTTAGAATGGCTAAGATAAAGAGCTCAAATGATAGCGCATTGCTGGTGGGAGTGCAGGCTTGTGCAACCACTATGGAGGTCTGTCTGGCGATATCTTAGAAATCTAGGAATAACCTTGCCTCAGGACCCAGCCATACCACTTCTGGGCATACACCCAAAGGACCTCTCATGGAGACATAGGGAAGTCTCCTCAACTATGTTCATAGCAGCCTTATTTGTAATAGCTAGAAATTGGAAGCAACCCAGATGTCCCTCAACTGAAGAATGGATTAAAAAACTGTGGTACATCTATACAATGGAATACTACTCAGCTATCAGAAACAATGAAATCATGGAATTTGCAACCAAATGGATGTATCTAGAGAAGCTCATCCTGAGTGAGCTAACCCAGTCTCAGAAGGATGCATATGGCATCTATTCTCTTATAGTAGGATTTTAGCTATATCGTACAGGATATCTGTACTACAACCAACACACCAAAAGGATCATGGACATAAACTTTTTTTTTTTTATCTTTATCTTTTTCCTTTTTCTTTTTTTTTTCTTTTTCCTTTTCCCTTCTCTTTTTCCTCTCTTTTTTTTTTTTTGTTGATAATCTTTGTTTTTGTGGGTTTGTGTGTTTGTTGGTATTTTTTTTAGTATTCCCCAGTAGCAAAGAGACACCTTTCACTGGCAGTACTGCCTCGTAGGCCCCCGGTGAATGAAGAGGCTCTTGGCACTCATATGACTCCTGATCTGTGGTGAGAGACTGTTAGGCAGGGACACTCCACCCCAGAGGAACAAGACGTAAGGGTCAGGGGGTAGAGCATGGGATGTTGGGGCTGGGAAGCGGGAAAAGAAGACAATATGATAAGGATGTAACCTGAAGCAACAAACAAATAAATTTGTTAACTAAAAAAAAAAAAAAAAAAAAAAATGGCAGGTTGCAAGGCTGAAACACTGTGAATGGAATAGAGGCTACAGCCATTCAGCCTGGTTTTGCAGACCTCCAGGCGTAGAGAAGACGTGGAGCTAAGGTAAAATACAAGAGAATTGTGGTATTGGCGTATGCCTTTGACTTCAGCGGAAACGGGGAGGGGGAACACCGTAGAGTTGGTGGTCTTATGTATTCCGGAGTCCTACGGAGCGGGGTGGTGAGGGTGCATACTCTTGGTCCCACCATTCAAGAAGAGTACACCCTTGGTCCCAGCTCCCAGCACACTGGAGACAGAAACGGGCAGATCCCGGAGCTCAGGGTCAGCCTGATGCAGGGCAAACTCTAAATAGAGAAAGACTTCGATCCAGGAGTGGTGGAACACATCTTTGATCCCTTCAGATGGGAACCACAGGTCTCTGATCCCAATAATTAGAGTTCAGAGACACACACATGGGATTTGGAGGGACCTAGTTTTGGAGGCTACTTACAAAAGGCCTTCTTGATGCAGGCAGATTGTCATTTGGGAATCTCAAAATATATACACTGGAGCTGGTTTAGCTCCAAGGTGACAGAATGATTACTTCTTTAACCCGGATTGAAAGATAACGATTTGTATGTTGTCGGAAGGCCAAATTTGTTCCAGGAGAAGTATTACCTAGCCCCCCCCCAAAAAAAAGAGGGTAATGGTCCCAGGGTTGGGATTGGGGCAGGGCTCTGTTCGTATCTTTCCAGGAGAATCGAAGCGTCCATTAGGGGAGCCCGGGGACGGCTGGTCAGCGGAAACCTCAGCAGAGAGCAGAATCAGGCACCAAGGAGGACAGGTGACCCAGCTGATTCTGCCTGACAGACTTCCTCAATAGCTGTCTCCATCTGGGGCCTGCAACCACGGCAATCCAATGTTGCTGGGACCATTCAGCTCTACACAATGACCCGGCCGGAACCTCAGTGAAGCCTGCAAGATCAGCTTCTGCCTACAAACTCCTTAGGTCATCTAAACAGCTGAGAACAGAAGGACTGAACATAAAAGGATTGTACTAACATTTTTAACCATTTTTTCCATTTGGGTTTGGGCCCCAAACAGGTCTACTAAGACCCAAATCAGCAGGAAGTCACTTTAGGAGAGCGATGTCCTATGCCCAGAGGGTGGGGAGGGTGTTTCTTCGCCCTTCTTTTTGGTTATTTGAAGGATAACTGAAAACTCTGATATTTAGGGGAAGAGATTACAAGCTGATAAATTGTCCTGTTTAATGGGTTTTGGAGGTCAGCCCCAGGGACTTCCTACTTTTCCTTTTCTGTATCCTTCTTCCTCTCCTATGTAGGAGTGCATAGGCTTGAGAAAAATGAGACATAGACATTGCACAGGAAGGTCCAATAAGAAGGGGCAGATTATTGAATATGCCCTTATACCTTTGTATATTGATACAAAATTAGTAGTATATTTGGCTAAAGTGGTATTGACCATTGTTTATTGAGCAAAAATAAGATTGTATTGGATTACATTGGTATTGATCTTTGTATATTGATACAAAATTAGATTATAGTTGGCCACAATGGTATTGACCCTTGTATATGGATGTAATATTAAGATTGTATTGGGCTACATAGGCATTGATCTTTGTATATTGATACATAATTAAGAGTATATTTAACCACAATTGAATAGATCTTTGCATATTGATACAAAATTAAAGGTAATGCTTCCTAATGGTAGCATACCTAGAGATACTTAAAAATAAAATGTGAAGCTCTGGCCTCTTGATACCAACCATCTAAAACGGTCTAGGATAGTTAAGTAAAACAAACTCCTAGTCATGCAAACATGTCACTTTGTTAGCTACTATGACAGTATATCACAGATATTCTCTAAATCAATCTAATAAAGTTGCTAAGAGACAAGCAACATTTGCTTATCTAAATACAAGAGATGGATAGGGCATCTTCAAAAACCCCAAGAGATCTGCAGAATATTGCATTCAAAGATGTTATCTTAAATTAAGATTTTTTTTATATCGAGACATATCAGCGCCTGACAGCACCCCCTATTCTACTCCAAGTAGAAGATAAGCATCGAAGAATCTCCAGTGTGAGATGGTTGAACTAGTGGCAAGCCTATCTCTTGGCATGAAAAAACCCCTTGCTCCAACTGCAGACAGACTGCTGTCCAAAAAGGACAAAACTTGGTAGCAGGGAAGTCGACAGCCTAACTCTGCCAAGACAGGGTAGGTAAGTCCTTCATAATCCCTGCTCTACAACAAATGTCTGTCAGAAAAACAGGACCCAAAGGCTGAAGACTGATGCTGGAATGTATGGAGAGAAAATGGGAACTGTCCAGGCAGTCACTGGTATGTCATTTCTTAGTTTTGGAAGCTGCAGGCCCTGCACTTCCTATATAAGCAGATATATTTATCCCTCTCAGGTCTCTGAAGCGGTTGAAGAATAGACAGCTAGAGTCTCATAGTTAAATTTTGAGTTGTTTAGGAATCAAGAGGGTGTTATAGACCTAAGAAGATACTCTTAAAAGTGTGTTGCAAGTTAGTATGAATGTTGAGTCAGATATAGACCTTTAAACTCATGGAGATGTTTAGATAGTAGAATGTTAAAGTCAGGGGCCAAATATGTATAAACTGGTCATTGGGAAGGTATACTGGGCCATTTAACTCTCATAAATGTGGCATATTTATATCTGTTGTTTTGTATAGTATTTACTGTTATAAGACAAGGAACCATCTGTTGGACTGAAAGGGGAAACTTCTGGGGGGAAGATGGTGGAAGGGCAGGATAGGAAGGGGGAATAGGGAGGGGTTTGTGACTGAGATGTAACTTGAAGAAAAAAAATATTTAAAAAAAAAAAAGGATGGTGAGCATTTCTTCAAGTGTCTCTCAGCCATTACGGATTCCTCCTTTGTGAATTCTCTGTTTAGCTCTCTTCCCCATTTTTTGATTGGATTATTTTCTTTTTTGGCATTTAATTTCTTGAGATCTTTGTAAATTTTGGATATTAGCCCTCTGTCAGATGTAAGGTTGGTGAAGATCTTTTCCAAGTTTTTAGGTATTCGTTTTGTGTGAATGACAATGTCTTGACTCCGATCCTCCAGTGTCTATATTTCCAGTATAGAGATCTTTGTTGTCCCTGGTTTTACTGGGCAAACCCAGATATGCTTGTGCCTCACAAACTGCCTTTCAGCAAGAGTATATCTCTGCTGTTGTCCAATATATCTTCCTGACAATCAAAATGCATCTGACTTGATCACTGCCATCTTGCCCCTCCCTTCTAGTCAGCTATTTTAAAAAAAAATGACACCATAAAATAAACTGACAAATGAATGAGACTAGAAAGAAAACATCCTGAGTGAGGTAACCCATACCCAGAATGATAAATATATTATGTATTCACTTATAATGAGGTATAAGCCTTTAATTAAATGATAACAAAGCTACAATATATAAATACAGAGAGTTTAGGTAAAAAGGAGTTTTCTGTTGATGAGCTTCACATGGATCATGTTTCTCCCTGGGAATGGAAAATAGAATACATTTTGCAGGTAGACTGGGGATGGTAGAGATAGGAGCAGGAGGAATGAGGAATTTGGGGAGGAGTGATAGGACAAAAAGAGAGTGTGAACTAAGAGAATATTGGAATTGGGAGTCATTTGGGCTTTGTTATGAAAACCTCGTGCAATGGAAACTTCCTGGAATTTATGAGGTTTATCTAAGTGAGGACTCTTAGTAATAGAGGACAAGAAAACTCAATTGGCCAAACTTGGAGTCAGACATAGCCTCCAGTGGAGGAAGCGGGTGGCAGTCAGTTGATATTTTGGCTGAGGAGATCTGTGAAAATCCCCAAACAACCCAGGCTGAAACTAGATCAGAGTGATGGTCTCAAAAACTGACAGCCTAGCCTCATGAGTGAGGACAACCATAAAGCCCATTGTATGTGAGAGGTTGCGATTGTGTCTGCAAAGAGCTTTCATCCCTGCATTCTAGGCTCTTTGTTGTAGGAAGGTACTGTGCAGGCTACAGAAAGAGAAATGTGGAAACCAATCTAGCTATATGCCTTTGGCCAACAATCTGTCCTGTCTGCAAGATATTCTAGGTCAATGGTGGAGCAAAACTTATGAGAGTTGCCACCAATATCCACTCCACAGGGGGAAAGCATTTACACTCCACAGGGGGAAACATTTACACTGTTTGGGTGGTCAAGAACCAGAGACTGGAGACACCAAAGACCTAGAGCAGAACCAAATACAATGGATCTAAAAAGAAAGAAAGAAAGAAAAGAAAAACCACAAAAAAGAGCAAACAAAACAATTAAAAAATGATTCCTAATTATAGTCTGCTGTACTCATAGATTGGTGCCTTCTCTAGTTGTCATCAGAGAACCTTCCTCCTCCAGTAGATGGGAGTGGGCAAAAAAAAAAACCCACAGACAGACTATGTGGAGAGAGAATCTAAATTGGAGGTATCTATCTAATCATTTCCCTCCCCTCTGAACCTGAGTATCTCCTAGAAGAGACTATGTGGAGAGAGAATCTAAATTGGAGGTATCTATCCAATCATTTCCCTCCCCTCTGAACCTGAGTATCTCCTAGAAGAGACTATGTGGAGAGAGAATCTAATTTGGAGGTATCTATCCAATCATTTCCCTCCCCTATGAACCTGGTTATCTCCTAGAAGAGGAGGAGCCAGAGTTGGGGGACAACACCAGGAGAACATGGCCCACTGCATCAATGACGCAGGGCTCATATATGCTCACAGAAACTGAAATGGCATCATGGCGACTGCATGGTCTGCACCAGATCCTCAGTGTACACCTTATGAATGTTAGCTTGGCGATTTTGTGGGATCCCTAACTGTTGAGCATATGTGTCTCTGACTCTTGCCTGCCTTTGGGACTAATTTCTTCCTATTGGGTGGCTTTGTCCAACACAGTGTAAGTACTTTTGCTTGTCTTACTGTATTTTCTCCTGTGTTTGCTTGGAGTGCCTTAGAAGATGTGTGAAGGAGTGACAGTGACTAAAGGGGAGAGGGGAGCCTGGGGTCAGGAAGTTAGGAAGAGTGGAGGAGGGGAAAATATGGTCAGGTGTATTATGTGAGAGAAGGATCTATTTGCAATTGTAAAAATAAAATCGTAATAGTTCACAAACTATATCAACAGTCAAGTTACTAATGAATATTTTTAAATGTAATTCTGGTTTCCAAATATGAAATTATTTTAATTCCTCATCAGAGCTTACATGAATAATTTTTATTACTGTGTTCATTCAAACAGCAAAAAATTCTTCCTGTATATTCTATTACTTTTTGTTATGATTTGTAGTAATATCTATTTTTGTTTATTGCATTGAAATGTATTATCCAAAAATATATAATTTGACAATCCCACATAGCTTTTAACATTTTTCATAAACTTTAAATAAACTCTTGGAAAATATGCTAGATAGTATATAGCTTGTATAATGGATTAAAAGAAAAAAATGTCAGATTTAAATGTCACAGAACATGAAATCCTTGCTTTTTATAATGCTATGTATCATTAAAAAGAATCCTTTTAATGAAGTTCTCTAACATTGCATCAGAAAATGCATTCTCTGTCTTCAGATAAGCTGCTAAATTAAAAATGCCAACATTATAAAAAATGCATAAATAAAGCACATTGTTGAGAGGTTATAAAAATAAAACTACTCACACACCGGCTTAATAGAATAGTTACCTAAACAGCAAAACCATGCACATCACTATTTCAGGAATGGGGACTTTCAAAGGGATATTTTTGCCTGTTTGTTTCTGCTTTTAAAGAACAGCATTAGAGATTATGCAGTAAGTCTGTGTTCACATATAATGAAGTCAAGTTCATTGCTCTAGGATTTTCAGGGCTAAATCCTCTGCTTAATGAAAACTATTTTACTTTAATCATTCACAAATTTAAAAATCTAAAAAAAATTAAATTTTATAAATTAAAAAAAAGAATACTATACATTTTTTGTGTCCAGTCTTCATTATCTGTTATAGCATTCTCACTTTTATGACAGTGTCTGATAACATGTGTCCTCTCACACACAGAACATCTGGAGAGGCATGTGGGCTTAAATACTTGCCTGAGCAAACAGCACTGTCCAGCTTGACTTTTAGCAGCATATGTCAAAATGTCTCCTGCCACTCAAACATAATATATTTCAACTGATGTATATGAAAACAAATAAAATGTAATGTATTAAAAACTACCAAATAACAAAAAGATACTTGCATTTTTGTTACATGTCTATTCTCATACCTAATCAAACTATATCCTAATCATCTATTGCAAAATGTTTACTCCCTTGTAAAGATTTTAAACAAATTTTATGAGCTTCAAAATATTTTCTGAGATTATATGATAAATTCACTTTCATGTTTATACAGAAGGTGCTCTCAGATCATATGACTTCTGTGACTATAATGTGAATTAAAACAAGAATCTCAGCTATCAGTAACAATGAAATTATGCAATTTGCAGCCAAATGGATGGAACTAGAGAAGCTCATCCTGAGTGAGCTAACCCAGATTCAGAAGGATATACATGGCAACTATTCATTTGTAGTCGGATTTTAGCCATATAGTACAGGGTAATATGCTACAACCAATGCACCAAGGGGAACATGAACATAGACTTTGTTTCCTGTCAGTGAGACACTTTGCCCTAGTGGTGCTGCCTTATATGGCCCCAGTGTATGAGGAGGCTCTTGGTCCTCATATGACTGCTGAACTGGGGTGGGGGACTGTTATGTAGGGACATTCCACTCCAGAGGAGTGGGATGGAAGGGTTGGGGGGTAGAGGGCAGGAGGACAGGACTGGGAAGAGTGGAAAGAAGACTCTATGATGAAGATGTAACCTGAAGTAATAAATTAATTTTAAAAAAGAAAAAAAAAGAATGTAAGTACGTTCCTTCTGTAATCATTTGTACATACATTTTCACGGTGTTAGTAATACAGCCATAGGTGGATCAAGGCATGCAATAGGAATTATCAAATGCAAAAACGTAATGTTATATGTAATAATAAATTTCATAATAAAATATTGAAATAGAATATCCTATTAAAATTAATAATTTTATTATTACATTTATTTATGTATTGAGTGGCGGTAGTGCTCAGAATCCATGGTGCACTTGTGGATATTAGAGAAAAAATTGCAGAAGTCAATTTTCTCTTCCTACTATTTAGTATCTGGGGTTTCAACTCATATAGTCAAGCTTGATACCAAACGTTTTTGTTACCATCTCACTGTCCCAGTAAATTGTTTTTAGTTCATCTGTGCATCCAAATATGAATGTCATATTTCTGCACTAATAGTTGTATAACTAGATATTGAATTTGGGCTAACTTTTCTTTATAAGATGTTAAGTTATTTTAATCGCCATCATGACTTTTTTGTCTTAAGGGGTCTTAGTAAATGATATGGAAAACACTGATACAATACTACAGACCACAGCACATTCTTAATAAAGGTCCTCTTCATACATTTTAACCTGCTCTATGATCAAATCTGTATCTCTTATCCCATGGGGCCTCTACATGCCAGTTGAAGATGAACAAATATATAGAAAGAAAGTAGAAAGTATATGTTCCTCTGCTTTTCTACTATTTATGTGTGTTTTTATTATTTTATTTACTGTACATCCTGATCACAGATTCTTCCCCTCTGTCCTCCCAGTTTCTCTCTCTCCTATGCTTTCTCCCACCTCTCCATCCCTTTCTCCTCTAAGATCTTGCATGTATATATATCTGCCTTGGTTTATCAAGTTGGAGTAGGACTAGGCATATCTTCTGCTATTGAGGCTAGACAAAGCAGCCCAGGGAGTAATCTATCAACTACTTTAAAAGTATTGTTATTGACTCTTCTCATTTTTCAGTAAATGGGAATGAGTTTCTGGCAATGACAATTTATTCCCTTATCTAGAAAGAGTATTTGACTTTCATCTATACATAGGCAAGTATATAATTTAGTTTCAGAGAAACAGTAGTTATTTTTACTACAGTAGGTAGTACTAAGAAAGTTCTAACCAGATTGTATCAACATGTACAAATCTGGGCTAAGGACTCTCTTATGAGAGGATTCTAAATAGATGACTGTTCCTCAAATACAGAATATGCATACATAGACAGGAATTTTCTAGGTTCCGGAATAGGAAATCTTACTCCAGTGACAGGGAACAAAGTATCAAAAAAAAAAAAAAGGTGTTTATTGTTAATTTGTTACCTAAGGGGAGAATTAACTGAGACTTTAGATTAACTATGTACATGTCCCTATCATATTTTAGTAATGAAAGAAAAGGAAAGTAATAAATACACAAACAGGACTTTGCGTCTAATGTATTTATATATATATATTATATATATATTATAATCAATTAATCTAACAGATAATGAATCTAAATAATCCACACGTGTCAATAACAGTCCTCTATATTACATATAAGTAACTTTGTAAATTTTTACCTAATTAAGACATATATAAAATTATAAGATTGTATTGGATTACATCGGTATATATCTTTGTTATTGATACAAAATTAAGATTATAGTTGGCCACAATGGTATTGACCCTTGTATATGGACGTAATATTAAGATTGTATTGGGCTACATAGGCATTGATCTTTGTATATTGATACATAATTAAGAGTATATTTAACCACAATTGAATAGATCTTTGTATATTGATACAAAATTAAAGGTAACGCTTCCTAATGGTATCATACCTAGAGATACTTAAAAATAAAATGTGAAGCTCTGGCCTCTTGATACCAACCGTCTAAAACGGTCTAGGATAGTTAAGTAAAACAAACTCCTAGTCATGCAAACATGTCACTTTGTTAGCTACTATGACAGTCTATCACAGATATTCTCTACACTACCCAGTAATCAAGTTGCTAAGAGACAAGCAACATTTGCTTATCTAAATACAAGAGATGGATAGGGCATCTTCAAAAACCCCAAGAGATCTGCAGAATATGGCATTCAAAGATGTTATCTTAAATTAAGATTTTTTTTTGATATCAAGACATATCAGCGCGTGACAGCACCCCCTATTCTACTCCAAGTAGAAGATAAGCATCGAAGAATCTCCAGTGTGAGATGGTTGAACTAGTGGCAGGCCTATCTCTTGGCATGAAAAACCCCTTGCTTCAACTGCAGACAGACTGCTGTCCAAAAAGGACAAAACTTGGTAGCAGGGAAGTCGACAGCCTAACTCTGCCAAGACAGGGTAGGTAAGTCCTTCATAATCCCTGCTCTACAACAAATGTCTGTCATATAAACAGGACCCAAAGGCTGAAGACTGATGCAGGAATGTATGGAGAGAAAATGGGAACTGTCCAGGCAGTCACTGGTATGTCATTTCTTAGTTTTGGAAGCTGCAGGCCCTGCATTTCCTATATAAGCAGATATATTTATCCCTCTCAGGTCTCTGAAGCAGTTGAAGAATAGACAGCTAGAGTCTCATAGTTAAATTTTGAGTTGTTTAGGAATCAAGAGGGTGTTATAGACCTAAGAAGATACTCTTAAAAGTGAGTTGCAAGTTAGTATGAATGTTGAGTCAAATATAGACCTTTAAACTCATGGAGATGGTTAGATAGTAGAATGTTAAAGTGAGGGGCCAAATATGTATAAACTGGTCATTGGGAAGGTATACTGGGCCATTTAACTCTCATAAATGTGGCATATTTATATCTGTTGTTTTGTATAGTATTTACTGTTATAAGAGAAGGAACCACTGTGGACTGAAAGGGGAAACTTCTGGGGGGAAGAGGGTGGAAGGGCGGGATAGGAAGGGGGGATAGGAAGGGGTTTGTGACTGAGATGTAACTTGAAGAAAAAAAATAAAGTATTCAAAAAAAGACATATATAAAATTTACCCAGTTATGAAGGTCCACACCTACATGCCCAGAATTCCAAAAGATTAAAATAACCAGGAGTTTTTCAGACTTGCTTGCAATCTCAGTACCCTTAGGCCCCGAGGCAGGGATTAGTGCAAATTTTGGGACAGCCTTTGAAAATATTGAGAAACTATTGGAAAAGCAAAAACAAAAATCAATAAAACAGAAACATAAAAGAGTACTTTATAGCATCTATACCTCAAAGTCAACTATTTTTCTTTTTACAGGAAAGGGACTTCATAAACTCCTTTATCTACTACAGACTTAGTTCAATGTGCTTTTGAAATAATGTTAAAAAAATTTTTTTGAGAAAAATAAAACAAATATTGACTCTAAATACTTTGTTATTTTAATTTTGCCCTTTATTGTGTATAATTTCTGTGGCTAGAAATATAAGTCAACTTTATATAGTTTGTGTGACCTTTATATAATTTTAAAGTATAGTGTTATATTATAATTTATCTTAAAAAGAATTGTCCAGTTTTGTAAAAATATTTTTGCTCACCTTTACTTGAAGTGAGCAGACATTTTCATGTGTCATAACTTTGGTGTTTGTGGAATTTCTAGCATCATTACATTGGCCTCAACTCAATTTCAAACTGAACAAAATAACTCTTTTGTTGAACATTAATACTCCCTTAAAAGGAAATATGAGCTAAGGAAGTAGGCAATTGAAATGATGGAGAATTTGGACTTTCTAGTTTGTTTTTAATACAGGAAATTTGAAATTTCTCAGTCACATTTATAGTTTTGATTTTTTTAAAAACTGGTCAATAAAATGAGTTAATTGCTAATTTACAAACACAGATATAGTTCCCTTATATCTGAGTGTGGCCCAATTCTTCTGATTTTATTGATCATCATTTATATATTGATTTATTGTCATTTATCCCATGGAAAGAGAGATGTGTTTACATTTTATCAATAAGACAATATTGGCTGCCTTGACAATATCAAGCTAGTACAATACATATTAGAAATAAGTAAATTGTTTCAGTTTCAAGGAGAGACTCTTTCAGGGCAATAAGGTAGAAAGTGATAGAGTAGAACACAAAATATTATCCCCTGAAGTCCACACAGTCTTCCATATATACACACTTGCTTATACATGTATGCATACTTTAAACAAATGTCATACATAACCAGAAATAAATTAAAATTAAATTATTGTATTTTCCTACTACTAATATCTATTATTTGACTGACAGAACAAAGCAGAACCTTGAACTATTTTTAATGTGTCTAAAGTTCTCTTTACAATTCATTGGTCAGATTATAGGAATATGTCAAAGATTTCAGTCACTCATATTATATTCCATAATAAGATCCAGCATTTAAGTTATGCATCATCTTGGAAATGTAACATCTTGGAAATTTACCCTTATATCTATTTTGTACTTTTCAAACTATGCGTGACAAGAAAATTGTTTCATTTTCTTATATAAAGTTCATTGCAAATATTCAGGGAATATATTTCTGGAATTGTCAAGCAGACAAGTCAGTTCTTTTTTTATTCTATTATAATTTATTCTTTCTATAGTTCTTGTATGTATGTATGTATCTATCTATATATATATATATGTATATATACATATATATATATTCAAACAAAGACTTATAAGCTTCTTTGTATGAATGTCTTATACTTTAAGAATTGGAAGTATATAGGTATGGATGGAGAAAGAAGAGGCACAGGAATATGAGGATCAAATGAGGAGGGTTGGAGAAAGGGACAAGGGAATAATATGGAGACATTTGAGTGATCTATGGAAACCTAATACAGTAGAATCTTCCCAAAATACATAAATGAAGTATATAAAACTGAATTGCTAAATAACATGGACACAGATCTCCAAATAAACATCATTCATTATCAAATGAATCTTTCTCTAGTAGGAATGGGTTACATCTTGTTTTGTAGTTGGCCAAAAGTATCCCATGGGGGGAAAAAAAGCAATGCAGGGCTATTAACAAGGCTATTAGTTTCTCTTCATAAACTTCCAGTGGGCCCATTGCCTAAGACAACTCATTGAAGACAGAGAATTCAATGTGGTGCATGTCTACTGCCTTCATCCACATGGACTAGTTTTCATGGAACTGAGAGGTACTCAGCAACCTATTAAAGGAGAAATGTAAGCAACTTAACTAAAAAAAAAAAAAACAGTTATCTACAATAATGACACACCTGCAAGATATACTAGTACAATGGTAGCACAGAGACTGTAGAAGTAACTAACTACAATTTGATTGGATTTATGGCCCACTCCACAAGAAGGAACGCATGCCTTACCCTGGTTGTGTGAACAAGAACCTGAGACAGGCCAAGGAATTAGGAGAAAACCAAATTTCACTGTTATGCTTAAGGAGTGTAGAAATAAAATGACTCCTAAGAACATTCTAATATAATTATAGACTAGTTTAGTGTCTTGCTCAGCCATCATCAAAGAATCTTCTTGCATCATATAGGAACAAATACAGAACTTCACAACTAGAAAATGTACTGAGAGTGATATACCTTGGAACACTCATTCCTAAATTGGATGTCTCCACCAAATGCCTCCCCTCAGGTCTTCAAAAACATTGCAGAAGAGGATATGGAAATTTTTAAGAGCCAGAGGAAATGGAAGATACCAAGTAAACAATGTCCTCTAAGCACAGCTCGACTGAAGCACATATGAGCTCAGAAAGATTCTATCAGCATACACAGCACATGAATGCATCTACACCACACAGGTCCCCAACACTGAAAGCAGAAGTAGAGAGAAGCCCACATCTCTAATCTTAAAGGTATCTCCTATTGATAACTACTTATAAATGAAAAAAAAAATTCCAATGGAGTCTCACTGTGAATACAAACCATTCCTTTAAAATGTCTTCCTGTTCTTTTTAAACATGAATTCTTTCATATAATACATACTGATCATAGTTTCCCATCCCATTTTTACCTCAACTTCCCTTTTCCTTCAGATCAACCCCCCTCTTTTTTTTATTTTATTTTTTTCCTTTATTTTTTATTTCTTCAAGTTACATCTCAATCGTAGTCCCCTCCCTATTCCCCCTCCAGTCCCACCCTCCCACCCTCAACCCCTCATCCTCTTCCCTTTTTTTTAAGTTTAAGGTATATCTTATTTCCCCCTACAGTTTCCCCTTTCAGTCCAACAAATGGCTCTTTCTGTTATAATAACAAATACAATACAGTACAACAGAGGTAATTAGGCCACAGTTATAAGGGTTATATGGCTTAACGTACATTCCCAATGACCAGTCCATATGTATTTGGTACTTGACTTTAACATTCTACTATCTAAACATCTCCATGAGTTTAAAGGTCTCTCTTAAAGATAGTTCCCATTCCCAGAGGTAGATGGCTAGCAAATGAACTCATCAGTACCTTTATAAAGGTTTTTGTCTCATAAAGTTTAGTCAGAGAATTCATTAATTTATTTACATGTATTTTTTTAAATTTCATTTTTAAATGTTACAGAACTTTAGCGAGTATATATATGCATATAATATATATACATATATATGTATGTATGTATATGGTTTCCTCTTTAGCGTTTTTATGGGATGCCTGAATATGGAACATGTGCCTCCTCTACACATTTTTTTTGGTGTTTTTCATTCATTTCTTCTGTTGGTTTACTTTGTATATAATTTTATTTTTTCATTATTATTATTTTTTGATAATAGTGAAATAAAATAAAATATAAAATAAAGTAAAAATAACATCAGAATTGGACAAAACAAAAGAAAAGGAGCTCAAGAGCTGACCAAAGAAACAAAACCCAACTTGTTCACATACTGATAAGTCCTATAAAAGCCCTAAGCTCTATTGTATTTAGTGTGTCTGGTTTTATGTTAAGGTCTTTGATCCACTCAGACTTAAGTTTTGTTCAAGGTGATAAATATGAGTCTATTTGAATTCTTCTAGATGTTGGCATCCAAACAGACCAACACTATTCCTTTTTACATTGCACATTTTTGTCTTCTTTGAGAAAAAGTGATCTTAGGTGTGTCAGTTTATTTCTGGGTCTTTGATTTGATTCCACTGATAAACAGGTCTGTTTCTATTCCAGTACCATGCTCTTTTTGTTACTATTGCTCTGTAGTACAGCTTGAAATCAGGGATGCTGATACCCCCAGATGTTTTTTTAATGTTTGATTATTACTTCAAGTTCCGTCTCCATCACATTCCCCTCCCTCCACTCCTCCCAGTAGTACCATCCCACCCTTTCCCCCTTCTCCTACCTTTCTACTCCTCTGTTGTGGGGTGCCTGCACATATCAGCTCCCATCAGTTCATTGGACACATGAGGGCTAAGAGCTTCCTCTTGCACTGGAGGCCTACATGGCAGTTCCACTAGAGGGACGTGTCCTGCTAACATGTAGCAAAGATCATGTTTCTATTCCTTTGGGTCTGTTGGTTGTAGCATAGCTATTTTGTAATATATGGCTAAAATCCAAAAATAATTGAATGTTCTGTCTGCTACAAAGAACTGTTTCCTGGATGAGGGGTGAGGACTACACTTATTTGTATGTATAAGGAGTAATATTTATGATGTAATTCAGAATTCTGCTAGTTTAATAAAGAGGTGTTTGTACTTTCTCCTGCAAAATTGACTTCACATAGCTCTGCAGTACTGTTTGCTGCTTTCTTCCTTTGTTGCTTGAAATTTTTAGTATTAGCAGTACTGAATGACGTTCATTTTGTCTTTCCAGGCTCAGATATATGTAGATAAAATTTGTATATATAGATATAGATATATAGATATATTGCTTGGATATTTTCTCCATGATTAGCTTACATTTGTTGTGACTTTATTCATGTTTTTTTAAAGGAAAGAAAAGGCTTAAGGCTTATTTTGGTTTATGGCTTGACCACAGAGGTCAATGTGGTGGAGAGGGCATGAAATCAGGAGCATTATGGTGAAAGCAGGAGTGTTATGATGAAAGTAAGAGTGCTATGATGAAAACAGGAAAGCCATTGATCACATTGCATTCCCAGTCACCATACAGAAAACTCAAAGCTGGTACTCCGTTGCTCTCTCCTTTTTTGATGAATCCTGCTCTCCAACCTATAGAATGGTGGTGCACACCAGGGTGTGTCTTGAAAAGTTTATTATGTATTGACTGGTCCATTCTAAATATTAATATTTTATTTTAGTATTTAATGTTACTAATAATTAGGAAGATTAATTAGGAATATGAATAATAAAGCAGCACTTTATGTTAAAATGCTCTCAATTAAAATTAATGCAAGAATTAGATATTTATATTATACTTTATTCAGATGAAAATCTGCAGTTTTCTATTTTTCTTCTTCCCTCATAACTTATAAAATTGGAGTTTATTTATCCCTATACTGCTTATCCTCTATTTTTATTGCTCTTTAAAATGATTTTTGTTCTAAATAAATACATATTCCTTTTGTCAAGCCAATAACATAAATCATTAAAATTTTAACCAATTTCTATGCTATATGCTGTTCTCTTTCAAATACTAAACAAGAAAAATGCCTATTCAACATAGAATGAAATTTAGTTCTCAAAAAGATTCAAGAAAAAGTTTGACATTTTCACATTTTTAGACTATAAAAACAATGAAGTTGGGGGAGGCAGAAAGGGGTAGAGATAGGAGAGAGAGAAAACTTACCAAAATTGTATGCAATACTTTTGACAATGAATCAAATTTGAAATAAAAGCATGAGAGAGATTCTCAGACATCCTCAATTACTGCTGAGCTCATATTCAAACCATAATTTGTATAATCACATCATTGCAGTGTCTTAAAGAAAGTACTTTGTAACAGTTCACAAAAGTTAATTGCACTTTCTGTTTCCTAAAGTTGGGACCTGACACAGTTCTTCAAGTGCTTGTTGTGAAAGTGTGAAGACATAAGTTTGATCTCTAGAACCCATGTTTTTTAAAAAAGTAGTGCATAGTGGCATTCATGTAACCTCAGATGTTGATGCAGGCATGGATTTCTGTGAGTCCCAGGAGTCAATCCTACTTTGTACATTCCAGGCATGGAAGGAAACCCTGTCTCAAACAATAAAGTAGGCAGTCCCTGAGGAATGACAGTTAAGTTTGACCAGTGGCCTCTACAGGCTTTGTACACAGACGCACACAAATACACACACACACACACACACACACGCGCGCGCGCGCGCATATCTTTTCTTGAATATATTAATTGCTTGAACATGAGTAGTTTAAAATGGCAATGTTGATTATATAAATTCCCCCCAAAAGTAACAACAAACAAATCTTAGAAATTGTGAGCTTACTGTGCATGGTGGCATACACTTTTAATCCCTCAGTAGGAATTAATCCCACTTTTAAGCACTCGGTAAGCAGAGGCAAGCAGATCTCTGTGAGTTCAAGTCCAGCCTGGTCTACAAAGTGAGTCCAGGACAGTCAAGGATATACAAAGGGAATCTGTATAGAAAAAACTAAACAAATAAAAATAAAAACAAAAAAAAATTGTGAGCTTATGTTTCTTAGCTACTCTATAATCATTTCTAGGACACTTTTCATCATACCCGCTTAAACTCCTTCCATATGAACACAAGAAAAAACAGTAAAAGTAAAGATATGGAAAACAAAACATGTGATAGCTTATTAATTAAATGTTCTTTGGAAACTAGAGTTGATTGAAATACTGTTCTCATTTCTTCTGTATTTGACCAAAAGTGTCTATGTGCAATGGGAATTAGATTTAGTGAATATCTAGGGGCTTCTGAAGGACAGTTTCTTAAAAGGGGGCATGAAGGTCAGTTTGGCACCTGTGGGCACCTGGTATGTCAGCATATGGATTGAATAAGGGTTACTGACTGGCATTGCTTTCTGCTGCTATGAAGTGGGTGAAGCCAAGATTAGGCTGAAGCCATTGAATCCAAGGGAGACAAGACCCTATGTAAGGATCATAGGGGTGGAATCTGGGGTGCCTGCACTAAAGGCAATTGTATGAAACGACCTGTTTCACCTTTGTTTTCCAGAAGCCAATGCTATCTTACATTTGGGTATTACAAACTCCAGGAGATGTATTTTAAAAGCATATGCCTTTCTCTTCTTATTGCTGTAATAAAATATTTAACAAAAATAATCTGTTGAAATTCCTCAAATGGTATAGATACATTTATGCTTGCTGCCTACTCTGACAATCTTAGTTCTTATCTAGAACTCACATGATCAAAGGAGAGAACCAGTGCCTCTAACTTGTGTTATGGCACATACACACTGCATCACACACACACACACACACACACACACACACACACACACACACACAGTCTGGAGTCACATACATAGAGGGAAAACAATAAATAAATATAATAAGACATGTAAAACTTCCCAATAAAGTCAATTCAAAGAAAGATGTATTGGTTTGTGGTTACAATTCAAGAAAATACAATCATCCAACATAGTGGAAAAATAAAAGTATATAATGGGGAAAGGTATAGATACTTATTAGGTTTAAATTCAGTGTGTTCTATGTTATTTCTAAAGTAATAACTTGTTCACACAAACACACATACACACACACATATATTTTCCCCAGAATAATAAATTTTTAAACATACTTAGAAAAATGCAAAGGGATGAAGAAAGGATTTTTCTTAAAAAGAATTGCAGTTGTAGCCTAAAAGAAATATAAATATCCTGTTAACTGCCCTCTAAAGAGACAAAACCAATGTGATTAAATTGTTGTTGATTAAGCTTAGTAAATTAAACCAGCATGGTAGAAAACTGGCTCTTGTTACTAAAGAATGAAATGAATGGACTATTTTAGTAATTTTCCTTTTGATTTGACTAATTTGAATGAATATATAAAGCAAGATTAGATTATATGGGGAATGTTATTGCAAATGTTTCATTACTTGAAACTGAGAATTAAAGACACAAAGTGCACAACATTTTGGTAATACAACTGTGTGAAGCCTTTAAAATGTTTCTGGAAGTACACATCTCTTAAAAAGATTCAGATGTGCTTGAGACTGGCCTGAGCATATTAATAATAAAATCTCAATCTCCAAAAAGACCTAACCTTCATGAAGGAAATGAGCTCAAGCACTTCCCCTTTGTAATATCTAATCAAGTGTGAACCCAAATACGAATTTGCTACATCATGCTTCCTGTGTTCCCTTGTTCCTGTTTGTTTGTCTTTGTGTCCTTAACAAAGAGATTTGCTCTCTCTCTCTCTCTCTCTCTCTCTCTCTCTCTCTCTGTCTCATTAAACAAGCACAGAAAACATCACAGGAGATAGGAATTAGGGATATTTTAAAAATTTTTATACAATTTTTGTTTTGATATCTGAGCCAGGGCTTCTGTGTTCAGCCCTACCTGTCCTGTAACTCACTCTGTAGATCAGACTTGTCTTGAACCCACAGATCCACTTGCCTCTGCCTCCCCAGTGCTGGCATTAAAGGCATGCACCACCACAATCCAGTTTTAAAAGGAATGAACTTTTCAACCGACTCAGATAATAAAGTTTTATAAACATCATTGTTTATCAATCAATATCCTTAGACTAGTTCCATTGTTTATGGTGTATATTTATTGATGAAGACCCTTTCAGTATATTTTATTTTTTCAGCAAATTATCTTAACACATCTACATTACCTTTTAATCAGGGCCATGGAAGAATACATAATCAAAACCTTAGTATAGGTTTTATAATTTGATTACCTGGAAAATGCAAGGCAAGGAAGATTGGTTGTTACATTGATTTCTTAAAGTTGTAAAGAAATGAACTGAATACATAGGATGATAATCAATCTTAAATATTAAGTGACCTGAAGGTGTATTATTAACATTGGCTATGAGGCCCAGTAAAAGTTACAGTCTCTTAGATTGTGAGAGATACTTTCATAATATTTCATCACCATTCATGCTAAAAGTAAGTAGTAAAGTGTAATATATATATATATATATATATATATATTCTTTCCTATTCTTTTCTAATGAGAGACAGAAGGGAAAGTTAGGAGGAACTGGAAGGAGTAGAGGGAGCAGAAACTATACTCAGGATATATTGTACAAAAAATAATCTATTTCCAATAAAAGGAAGAGAAAGACAGGCAGAAAGAGAGAGAGATTTTTCTTGTAGTACAGATACTAAATGTAATAAGAAACTCAGGGACAAGACAAGGATGCCCCCTTTCACCATATCTCCTCAACATAGTCCTTGAAGTTCTTGCTAGAGCAATAAGACAGCTAAAAGAGATCAAGGGGATACAAATTGGAAATGAAGAAGTCAAATTATCCCTATTTGCAGATAATATGATAGTATACATAAGCAACCCAAAAAATTCCACCAAAGAACTCTGACAGATGATAAACACCTTCAGCAAGGTGGCTGAATAAAAAATTAATTCAAAAAAATCAGAAGCCTTTCTTTATACAACAAATAAATGGGCTGAGACATAAATTAGGGAAACAACACTCTTCACAATAGCCACAGACAATATAAAATACCTGTGGGTAACTCTGACCAAGCAAGTGAAAGACCTTTATGACAAGAACTTCAAGTCCTTGAAGAAAGAAATTAAAGAGGCCATCAGAATATGGAAAGATCTCCCATGCTCGTGGATAGGTAGGATCAACATAATAAAAATGGCCATCCTACCAAAAACAATATACAGATTCAATGCAACCTATAAAAATACCAACACAATTCTTTATAGACCTGGAAAAAGCAATTCTCAAGTTCATATGGAATAACAAAACAAAGAAAAAGAATAGCTAATCAATCCTGTACAACAAAACAAACAAGCAAACAAACAAAAACCGTCAGGAGGTATCACCATCCCAGATTTCAAGCTGTACTACAGAGCAATAGTAATAAAAACAGCATGGTACTGGTATAGAAACAGACCAGTGGATCAATGGAATCAAACTGAAGACCCAGAAATGAACCCACACACATATGATCACTTAATTTTTTTTTTTTTTTTTTTGGTTTTTCGAGACAGGGTTTCTCTGTGTATCCTTGGCTGTCCTGGACTCACTTTGTAGACCAGGCTGGCCTCGAACTCACAAAGATCCGCCTGCCTCTGATCACTTAATTTTTTACAAAGAAGCCCACAATATACAATGAAAAAGGAGAGCATCTTCAACAAATGGTGCTGGTTCAACTGGATATCCACATTTAAAAGAGTCAAATTAGACCCATACTTAAACCTTGTAGAAAACATAAGTCCAAGTGGATCAAAGACCTTTACATAAGGACAGTCACACTAAATCTACTAGAAGAAAAAGTGGGAAAAACCCTTGAACTCATCAGCACAGGTGACAACACCCTGAACAGAACACCAACAACTCAGGACCTAAGGCCAACAATCAATAAATGGGACCTCATGAAACTGAAAAGCTTCTGTAAGGCAAAAGACAGTCATTCAAACAAAACGGCAGCCTACAGATTGGGAAAAAATTTTTTCACTAACCCCACATCTGACAGAGGGCTAATATCCATAATTTACAAAGAGCTCAAGAAAGTAAATGCCAAGAAACCAAATAATCCAATCAAAAAATGGGGAAGAGAGCTAAACAGAGAATTCACAAAGGAGGAATTCTTAAAGGCTGAGGGACACTTGAAGAAATGCTCAGCATCCTTAATCATCAGAGAAATGCAACTCAAGAAGACTCTGAGATTCCATCTCACACCTGTCAGAATGGCTAAGATCAAAAGCTCAAATGACAGCACATGCTGGCCAGGGTGTGGAGAAAGGGGAACTTTCCTCCATTGCTGTGGGAGTGCAGGCTTTGTGCAACCACTATGGAGGTCAGTCTGGTCATATCTTAGAAAACTTGGAATAGCTCTGCTTCGGGACCCAGTCATACCACTTCTGGGTATACATCCAAATGTTTCCTCACCAAACCACAAGGACGTTTCCTCATCTATGTTCATAGCAGCCTTATTTGTAATAGCTAGAAACTGGAAACAACCCAGATGTCCCTCAACCAAATGGATTAAAAAAACAGTGGTACATCTACACAATGGAATACTACTCAGCTATCAGAAACAACGAAATCATGCAATTTGCAGCCAAATGGATGGAATTAGGGAAGCTTATCCTGAGTGAGCTAACCGAGACTCAGAAAGATGCACATGGCATCTATTCACTTATAGTCAGATTTTAGCCAAAACGTACAGGATAACTATACTACAACGAATGCACCAAAGGGAACATGAACATAGACAGGTTTTGTTTGTTTGTTTGTTTTTCCTGTCAATGAAAAACTTTCCCTAGCGGTGCTGCCTTGCAGGTCCCCAGTGTTTGAGGAGGCTCTTGGCCCTCATATGACTACTGAACTGGGGCTGGGGACTGTTATGTAGGGACATTCCACTCCAGAGGAGTGTGATGGAAGAGATAAGGGGTAGAGAGTGGGAGGGCAGGACTGAGAGGGGAAGAAAGAGGTCACTCCGATGGTGATGTAACCTCAAGTAATAAATAAATAATAATAATAAAAAGAAAGTGTTTTGTTACTCCTAAGGCATCCATGCCAATGATGTTCCAGTGTGTAAATGTATCTATTTCTTCAGGTGAGATAATGGGTGAGAGCCATTTATCAACCTTTCTAGCCCTTTGTGAACTCTCTTTGGCTGCTTCAACACAGGTGTTCTGACCTAAACTCCTCTCCAAGCTGACTGATTCAAACTAGACTCCCTTGGATTCGATTGAATTTCTCTGTCTGGCTTCAAACTAACTCTTGCAGTATGTTTTAATCTTTTTGTTCCTGTGTCATTCTCTGATTCATTCTGTTTTCCCTGTGTCTAGCTTATTCTCTCTGCCACCTGTCTGCGTAAAATCGTCCCAGTAAGAAACTTAGCAAAACAAAAGAAAACAAAACAAAAACACATACACTCTCTCTCCCTGTGCTGTTCTTAAGTAGCCTCTCTTTCCTGTCCTGTTCTCATAAGCATTGGATGTATCCTATCTCTGATTCATTTTGTAAAATCTTTCTCTGATTTGTTACTTTTTCTGCCCCTAAATTAGATGTCACTTTCAAACATCATTTCCTGCTTTTATAAACTAATCTTGCCTTCATTGTTTGGGATTAAAGGTGTGTACTAAGTAACGGCAAATCTATATTCCAGCCAGATCATACTGTAATCCAGAATGTGTATGCATTCTTGCTGGATCACATAGACCTAGAGTCTCATAGTTAAATTTTGAGTTGTTTAGGAATCAAGAGGGTGTTCTGGATCTAAGAAGATATTTTTAAAATTATGAGGCAAGTTAGTATGAAAGCTAAGTTAGATATAGAACTTTAAACTCATGGAGATGGTTAGATAGTAGAATGTTAAAGTCAGGTGCCAAATACTTATGGACTGGACATTGGGAATGTATGCTAAGCCATATAACTCTTATAATCGTGGCCTACTTATTTCTGTTGTTTTGTATTGTATTTATAGTTATAAGAAAAAGAACCATTATTTGGACTGAAAGGGAGAGCTGTTGGGGGGAAAAATAAATACCTTAAACTAAAAAAAAAAAAAAAGAAGGGAAGAGGATGGTGGGGCTGAGGGGGAGGAGGGTGGAAGGTTGGGACTGGAGGGGGGATTAGGGAGGGGATTGTGATTGAGATGTAACTTGAAGAAATAAAAAATAAATTATTAAAAAAAATTAAACTGAAAAAGCATATCAAAAATCTTTAATATACACTGACACAGTACATATATTACCATTCCAAAATGGAGGAAAAGGAGCAGAGTAAAGAAATACTGGACCAAACAAAGATCAAATATCAGCTGGGAAAATTTGTATCTACATGTCTGATGTCAAATCACTCTTCAGATCTCCAAATTCTTTCAACTTTGTTGTCTACAACAAACTTCTTTCTGTTGGGTTGTTTCCACTCCCTGTTAGCAACATCTCTTGTCAGGTATACAACTCTTGAATCTCCAACATCTTGGAGTCTCCAAGGCAAACTAGAGTTAATGCTTACAGCTTCATACAAAGATTTATTTTCAGGCCTTAATGCATACATAGATACTTGTGATGTTGTAAAGGGAGATTCCATAACACCCTTTTTCATTTCGTGACTCTAAAGGCAGACCAAGGTAACTAAGATTCTAAGTTCTGCTGCCTACTGGGGATGAAGCATGACTCCCTTGTTCAAATACATCTGCATCAACCTTCTGTTTTTGATGGTTTCCTTTACTGCATAAGCTTGGCTGTCCTGAAACTCAGCTCTGTAGACCAGGTTGGCTTTGAATGGCTTTGAACTTAGAGACAGAACAGTCTCTGCATTCTCAGTGTTAGATTAGAGGCATGCACCACCACACCAGGACCTTAACTTCTTCAATTTATTTTTTACAAGTTGGAAGGTTAGCTGGTTGGGTCTTATCTTGAAGTCACCACTCTCATTATTCTACTTAGAATCAGGCTATTCTTTAGTGATCCTTTTCTTCTCAAACTGTAGATTCTGTTTTTTTTTTTTTTTTTTTTTTATTCAATATAGATCTGCATATAGACTGGTCACTAATAACCACATGCCACCATCAACACTAGGCTGTTTTGAAATCTCCTCTGCCAAAGATGTTAATTTATAACTCTTCAATTTAGTATCAGGCAGATGATTTAGACAAGGGCAGAAAACAGCCACATTTTTTTTTTTTTTTGCCAAAATACCACAAAATTGGTCTTTAGGCCACATATTAATATTTTTCTCCTCTGAAACTTATTAATCCAGGACACCACAGTTCAAATCATCCCAGCATCTTTCTCTACCATGCTTCTATGAGTATGGCCCATTAAGCCCCACTTAAATCATTCAGCTACTTCTCTTCTCACAAGGTTATCCGTATTCTTCCAAATAAAAGCATGCTCTGCCCTAGCACATCAATACTGAATCCCTAATACCAACTTCTGCCTTAGGATTTTATATTGCTGTGAAGCCATGCCATGACCAAGGAAACTCTTCTAAAGGAAAATCTTTTAATCGGGCTAGTTTTTTACCTGTCAATAAGACAGTTTGCCCTAGTGGTGCTGCCTTGTAGACCCGCAGTGCATGAGGAGGCTCTTGGCCCTCATATGACTGCTGAACTGGGGCAGGGGACTGTTATGTAAGGACACGCCACTCCAGAGGAGTGGGATGGAAGGGATAGGGGGTAGAGGGTGGGAGGGCAGGACTAGGAGGGGTGGAAAGAGGACACTGTGTTGGGGATGTAACCTGAAGCAATACATTTTTTAAAAAAGGAAAAAAACAAAAACAAAAACAATTTATAGGTTTAGTCCGTTGTCAGCCTGGTGGCGCCTAGGCAGATACGGTACTGTAAAGGAGCCAATTTGTCTAGTATTTTTAAAGAAGGTTTTAGTTTTATTTAACTGAACTATTACTGGATCATTCCTGCAACTATCTCTTTATCATGCTCATACATAAGTCTGTTAGTGATTAAAATCCATTAGTACTTTTCAAAGTTCATTATGGAATGATTAATTAGTTTGAGTTATATTTCTGATGCAGCCTAGATTACATTCTAGATAGGCATTTCCATTTAATTATCTGTATTTAAAGCATGATCTTATATTCAATGAAAAAAAATTCATTTCCAGCCAGCTTGTATGCAGTATTTTTATTGGTTCTGATTGAATAAAAGTTAATTGAACCTTGAGTGGATACCTATATAATGTAAATGAAAATGTGCAAAGAAAAATTACCCATAATTGCTCATTTCAGAGATGAGTATTAGTGAATTTATAAGAGGGATTTTTCATTTATAAGATCTTGATCTGATAAAAAAGGATGGTTACTATACTATACATGTATGAAAAATAATTCTGCATACAATGAAATGTGTAATATTATTGAGCACTACTTATAAATCTTAAAAAATAAGGCCATGTGTGCTTCTCATCTTTATATGTTGATTACATAGCTTATATTGTAGTCTTTTCTTAATCATATATGAAATATGAATAATTTTCTCCCAAATCTCATAGGATGGCTGCCTTGTATTTAAATAACACGAGAAACAAAGGAAAAACGAAAAATGTCCAAGAACATACTGCAGAAATCAAGAAATAGAATGTTTACTTATAATAAATCTATGAGTGTTGAATTTTGCAATGTACTGTTTGGACCTGCTACAGCAAGAATTGTGTTGTTCATGAGGGAGAGTAAATACAGAATTTTGTGTAGAATTTATTTCAAACAATGTGAAAATTTATAAAATAATAGTCTCTGACTCTAATGTTAAGAAATGCATCATTTAAACAATACTGATATCCATTTTAAATATATATACAGTGAGATCTCCATTCAGTAAACTTAATACTAACCATATTTTCATTATGCATATTTGCATTTATATTTTGTAGGAGAAAAAAGTAAATTTTGTTCAGTAAATCACTCAAATTATTTCTAAAACTATATTTTGATATTTCTTCCTTAATATAATAATCACAGTTGCTATGACTACAGAGATTCTATGCCACGTCACTTTTTCTTCTCACAGATAATAAGAGAAATGAATTGAACTCAAGAGTTTTCACCATATGTTACCTTCTGATCCACTCAATCTTCTTCATTATCAGACCATTTTCTCCACTGACTGACATGAAAACCTCAACTACAAATACCTTTTAATAAACTACTTTTCACTCAAGAAAATAAAATGTTTCCTTAAATTTTACAACAATATTTTCTTCTTCTATGAAGTATAAATGTGTAAAACTGCATTCTTTCATTTGCTCTCATTGTTACTTTTATGTAAACCTAGTCTAACTCTACATTCATTGTGTTTTTAACTAGAACATTCTCCACAGAAGTCATATTCCTGGAGTGGTCACTTGAATTCCATTACCAATGTCCATATCTTTTGTTTTTCTGTTTTGGTAGGGTCCTCTTTGTTAAACATCACTTGCCAAAATGACATAGATGTATGTGGCACCATATTGATTCAAAATATCATGATTGTATCATACTTTCAGCTGTTAGAGATATGCCTTAATTTCTTCATGAACTGTACATTGGTGTGCTCTTTCTACAATGAGTAGATACATTAGCCTTTTAAAATTCACAATGCCAATTTAATCATCTCCCACTGGAGATTCTTCGATGCTCATCTTCTACTTGGAGTAATATAGGGGGTGCTGTCAGGAGCTGACATGTCTCGATATCAAAAAATCTTAAGTTAAGAAAACATCTTTGAATGCCATATTCTGCAGATCTCTTGAGGTTTTTGAAGATGCCCTATCTATCTCTTATATTTAGATAAGCAAATATTGCTTGTCTCGTAAGCCATTCTCTTGGCAAGAAAAACCACTTGCTTCAACTGTAGACAGACTTCTGTCCAAAAAGGACAAAACTTGGAAGCAGGTAAGTCGACAGCCTAGCTCTGCCAAGACAGGGTAGGTAAGTCCTTCATAATTCCTGCTCTACAACCAATGTCTGTCAGAGAAATGGGGCCAAATGGCTGAAGATTGATGCTGTAATGTATGGAGAGAAAATGGGAACTGTCCAGGCAGCCACTGGTATGTCATTTTTTAGTTTTGGAAGCTGCAGGCCCTGCACTTCCTATATAATCAGATATATTTACCCCTCTCAGGTCTCTGAGGTGGTTGAAGAATAGATAGCTAGAGTCTCATAGTTAAATTTTGAGTTGTTTAGGAATCAAGAGGGTGTTCTGGATCTAAGAAGATATGTTTAAAATTATGAGGCAAGTTAGTATGAAAGCTGAGTTAGATATAGAACTTTAAACTCATGGAGATGGTTAGATAGTAGAATGTTAAAGTCAGGTGCCAAATACATATGGACTGGACATTGGGAATGTATGATAAGCCATATAACTCTTATAATCGTGGCCTATTTATTTCTGTTGTTTTGTATTGTATTTATAGTTATAGGAAAAAGAACCATTATTTGGACTGAAAGGGAGAGCGGTTGGGGGGAACAATAAATACCTTAAACTAAAAAAAAAAAAAAAAAAAAAAAAAGAAGGGAAGAGGATGGTGGGGCTGAGGGGGAGGAGGGTGGAAGGGTGGGACTGGAGGGGGGAGTAGGGAGGGGATTGTGATTGAGATGTAACTTGAAGAAATAAAAAATAAATTATTAAAAAAAAAAAAAATTCACAATGCCACACATCAGTGGTGCTCAGCCTGTAGGTTGCAAACCCTTTGGCAAACCTCTTCAAAAATATTTACGTTATAATTTATAACAGTAGCAAAATTACAGTTCTGAAGGGCAGCAAAGATACTTTTATGACTGCAGGTTACCACAACATGAGAAACTCTATTAAATGGCCACAACATTAGGAAGGTTGAGATCTACTATCATACATGAATAATCTTTCTTGTTCTGTCTCAATGCAAGATGTCCTACCTGCCTGAAGCTCCAGTGCAGTTTTTTTCTTGAGGGACTCTATCTAAACCTATACTCTCCAGTATCTTATTTATAAAAAAATTAACTGAGATGAAGAGTACCAAGTAGAGAAACAAGGAGGGAGGGAGGGAGGGAGGGAAAGAGAGAGGGAGGGAAGGAGAGAGGAAGGGAGGGGCCAAGAGGGGAGGAGGGAGGAAACTATGTTCTAGAAGTAAATAATACTTTTTTAAGAAAACAGTTAATAAGCTTAAAAATAAAATAAAAACACAATATAAAATTTTCAAACTATAATTTACCAAAGGTATGCTTGCCTTACTGGCATGAAAGGAAAATGGCCTTAATTTCAGATTAGAATGTTAGACTGCAGGTGGCTACAGAGATTACACAAACTTGATAGCAGCTTAAAAGTTTTTTTTTGTTTTTTGGTTTTTTTTGTAGAGGTATAGGCTATTTCCATGGTTTGGCATTAAAAAGCAGGTAACAGGTTTAAAACACTGTAAATAAATTAAAGGTGACAGCTGTTCAACCTGGTTTTACAAACCTCCAAGAGTTGAAAAAACTTAGAGCTAAGGTAAAATAATGCATGGTGTTAGCCCATGCCTTTACCTCCAGCAGAGACAGGAGGATCACTATAGAGTTAGTTGTCTTATAAATTCTAGAGTTACAAGAAACAGGGTGGTGATGTTGCACACCCTTAGTCACATCATTGGGGAAGAATACGCCCTTAATCCCAACACACTAGAGACAGAAACAGGCAGATCTCAGAGCTCAAGGCCACCTGATACAAAACAAGCTCTAATCAGAGAAAAACTTTGATCCAGGGGTGGAGGAGCACATCTTTCATCCCATCAGTTGGGAACCATATGTCTTTGATCCCAAAACTTAGAATGCAGAGACAGGCACATAGGATTTGGAAAGATTTAAGTTTAAAAGCTACTTACAAAAGGCAGGCTGCAATTCAAACAAATTGTCCTTTGAGATCTCAAAATATATACACTAAAGGTTTGTTCAGCTCCAAAATATCAAAATAATTTCTTCTTTAATCCGAATTGAAAGGTAATACTTTATATATTGTCAAAAAACCAAATTTGCTCCAGGAAAAATATTACCTGACCCCCCCCCAAAAAAAGGTAATTGTCCCAGAGTTAGGATTAGGGCAGGGCTCTGTTCTTATCTTTCCAGGAGGTTTAAAGCATCCATTCAAGGAATCCAGGGACAACTTGAAAACGGAAACCTCAGCAGAAAACAGACACCAAAGAAGACGAGTGGCCCAGATGACCCAGCCTTGCAGACTTCTTCAATAGCAGTTTCCTCAAAAGTCTACAACCACAACAACTCAAAATCGCTAAGATCGTTCAGCTCCACAGACTACTCCAGCCAGATCTTCAGTAAAGCTCTGAAGATCAGCTTCTGTCTACGAACTTCTTAGGACATCTAAATAGCTGAGCACAAAAGGACTGAACATCAAATGATTCTATTAACATTTTTAACCATTTTTCCATTCTTATTTGGGCCCCAAACAGGTTTACTATGTCCCAAATCAGCAGGAAGTCATTTTAAGAGAACAACGTCCCATCCCCAGAAGGTGGGGGGGTGTTCCCCCCACTTTGATTATTTGATAGATAATAGAAAATTTTGTTATTTAGGGGAAAAGCTACAAGCTGTTAAATGGTCTTGTTAAATGGGTTTTGGAGGTTAGACCCAGGGACTTCTCTCTTTTTCTTTTCTATATCCTTCTTTCTCTCCTATATAGGAGTGAACAGACTTGAGAAAAATGGGACATAGACATAGTATAGGAAAGATCAAGAAAAAAGGACAGATTATTGAATATGGCCTTATACCTTTGTATACTGATACAAAATTAATATTATATTTGGCTAAATTGGTATTGATCATTGTATATTAATGCAAAATTAAGATTGTATAGGGCTACATCGGTATTGATCTTTGTATATTATACAAAATTAAGAATATATTTGGCCACAATGGTATTGACCCTTGTATATTGATGTAAAATTAAGATTGTATTGGGCTACATCGGTATAGATCTTTGTATATTGATACAAAATTAAGATTATATTTGGCCACATTGGTATTGATCTTTGTATATTGATACGAAATTAAGGGTAACGCTTCTTAAAGGTATTATTCGTAGTAATACTTAAAAATGAAATGTCAAGCTTTGACCTCTTGCTACCAACCGACACAAACTGTTTAGGATAATTAAGAAACGGAAACTAATAGTCATGAAAACATGTCATTTTGTTAGTTACTATGACAGTCTATCACAGTTATTTTCTAAGCTACTCAGAAATCAAGTTGCTAAGAGACAAGCAATATTTGCGTATCTAAATATAAGAGATACGCAAGGGCATCTTCAAAAACCTCAAGAGATCTGCAGAATATGGCATTCAAAGATATTTTCTTAACTTAAGATTTTTTGATATCAAGACATGTCAGCTCCTGAGAGCACCCCCTATTCTACTCCAAGTAGAAGATGAGCATCGAAGAATCTCCAGTGGGAGATGATTGAATTGGTGGTAAGCCTTTCTCTTGGCAAGAAAAAACCCTTGCTTCAAGTGTAGACAGACTTCTGTCCAAAAAAGGACAAAACTTGGAAGCAGATAAGTCGACAGCCTAGCTCTGCCAAGACTGGGTAGGTAAGTCCTTCATAATTCCTGCTCTACAATCAATGTCTGTCAGAGAAACAGGGCCAAATGGCTGAAGATTGATGCTGTAATGTATGGAGAGAAAATGGGAGCTGTCCAGGCAGCCACTGGTATGTCATTTTTTAGTTTTGGAAGCTGCAGGCCCTGCACTTCCTATATAATCAGAAATATTTATCCCTCTCAGGTCTCTGAGGTGGTTGAAGAATAGATAGCTAGAATCTCATAGTTAAATTTTGAGTTGTTTAGGAATCAAGAGGGTGTTCTGGATCTAAGAAGATATTTTTAAATTATGAGGCAAGTTAGTATGAAAGCTAAGTTAGATATAGAACTTTAAACTCATGGAGATGGTAAGATAGTAGAATGTTAAAGTCAGGTGCCAAATACATATCAACTGGACATTGGGAATATTTGCTAAGCCATATAACTCATAATTGTGGCCTATTTATTTCTGTTGTTTTGTATTGTATTTATAGTTATAAGAAAAAGAATCATTTTTTTTTTGGACTGAAAGGGAGAGCTATTGGGGAGAAAAAGAAATACCTTAAAAAAAAAAAAGCAGGGAAGAGGATGGGGGGTTGAGGGGGAGGAGGGTGGATGGGACTGGAGGGTGAGTAGGGAGGGGATTGTGATTGAGATGTAACTTGAAGAAATAAACAATAAATTATTAAAAAAAATTAACTGCTACTTTTTTGCTGAATTTCATATCTATAACTTATTTTTTATGATAGCCTCACTTTTAAATGTCCATATTTTTTCTTTTATTCCATATTCCATATTTTTAGAAATTGTGACTTTTAACATATATGATATTTCTCCATGAAACCTGTGGCTTTTTCTAGAAAATTTTGATAGGGATTTTAAGAAATAATAACTGAATTTCCACATCATGGTCTATTTTATTATGAAATCAAAGTCTCATGTGTTACTCCCAGAGTGATTAAACAATTATTTTGAGATTTCCAAGTAATTATGTGTGGTCTGAAAATTGAGGACATTGCTGTACAAATCCCTTGCAGTATACTTTTTCATGGAAACGTAGCCCTTTTTATTGATGCTCAATAGAGTATTACATTGCCAAGAGTAATACATACCTTACTTTGAAAGTCTCTTATTTAGAAATGTTGGAGAATATGACAATGTGACAAAATTTCTGGTGGTACTTAATTCACAATGAAGACATCATTAAAAATGTTGTATAGTTGATGATTCTCAGAATGCTAGTCTTATATTATCTTAGTAGATAAATATTAAATCACATATGATAAGTATATAAAAACATATTAAATTATATATAGCAAATATAGAGTAAATTGTATACATTCAAATAAGTCTGTCCAACAAATTTTACATTTATGGTAACAAATTTCAGTGGTGAACTGTACTAGTGTAAGATTCACAGACACCAATTTTCTGTTTCCCTAAGGTTTAATAGAACACAGACATTTACCTTAATATGTACCCTATCCACCTCTTTGCATCAATACTACATACTGATTGATTTAAGATTGATTAATAATGGAACATGACTTTACCTTCTTTCCATTAATAATTAATTTGTTTATTGCTGTTAAGATACATTGATTTCTTGGTTTAAAAATTTTATTGTTACCCTTAAATAATGATTTGCTTGTCACCATTTTGTCCATGGTTTTAAAGTAAACAAATGCCTCATAGGATCCTATGTGTCATTTTAAGCCTTCATGTGTTTTCATGTATCCAAAAGTAAGCAGAGTTTAGAGAAATTACTACAGGCTAAATTCTTGCTCAGTACAATTCAATAAAAACAAAACTGAACAAAAGTGTAATTTTAAGTTTGCTTAGAGCTATAAGAAAAGTTGAAGACAAATAAAATTAATTTTAGAGATGTACTGAAATCATGATTCAATATACAAGTAATATGTGATCATGGATATAATTTTTATGTGTTTTCTATGATATCCTCATATTTCACTTTGTAGATTTCCCTTAAGTTAAATTCAATGAAGACTAGAATAATAAGACCAAGTCCTATACCTCCTTTTCAACTTGTACAAATCAATGACATTTCAAATGACTCATCTTAGTTCTAGTATTCAAGAAAAATAAATCCCATAATATCTTTTAAATCTACCACTTGAAAATTGCATGAAATGAATAGAAAATTCTAAGTATTCTCCATTGAAATGACTTTCCATCACACTGTGTGAAGGTGTGTGTCTGTATTTTCTGTTGTTGAATACTGTAGCAGCAGAAAGCTAAATGCTGGCAGGATCTTAACGTTGTCTTTTCTACGGCCTGATACTGCTTTTATATTAAAAAAAAAAAAAATTCTTGTCCTTCCACACCTGCTCAAATATTTGAAGGTCAAGATGGGTCTCTATGCCTAGAGACAATCTAGGGGATGTGTCAGGTGTTGTTTCCTTGCCAATACCTGGACCAGGAAGTACAAGGGCAGAACTTCCAGGGACAGTGAGTGGTGCAGAGATGAAGCAAGCAGATAGATGTGGGAGAATCGAGAAGGACACCAAAGGGAAGAGACATAGACCAGAGCATGGCTGTAGGGAAATAACTAGCCATGTGGTAGGGACTCAGGCTGGGAAGTCGGGTTAAGTTAGAAATAACTTAGAAACTGCCCCAGCAAAAGGCCTAAGCTTTAAACTCTGATACAAATTTCCTTTAATTATTTATATTGCAGGCAGGTCCAAGAAAGTCCTGTAATAGTTGTTAAAACTCTGAATTTCCATTGTAAATTTATTAGTTTGTGAGTATTTGAAAATATAGTGGTCATGGAGAAAAATAGATCATGATGAAGATTCATAAACTATACTGTGGCATGCTTCCCTCATAATAGATTTCCAACAGTTATGGCAAACAAGGTTCATATTTAATTACATGGTATTCTTTTTTTTCTCTAACAAGAACCTTGATCAAAATCTGGTCTGAGAAGAGGTCTTCTTTGAGTCCATACTTTTAAGGTGATATTTCCTCAACAAATAAAGCTTAAGAAATGTTTAACTTTTTAAAAAATGTTTTCTTCTTTATTTGTTTTGCCAATCACAATTCAGGTGACAAAAATCTTGAAATAGTATAGCATGAACAAATAAGCAAAAAACAATGTAAAGTAACTAACTTTTTGTGCTTTTGTTTCTTGTAAATACAAATAATCATTTTCCCTTCTTAATAAAAGCGTAACCATAATAATAATTTTTGAAGGATTCCATTGTCTTTAAAATAACCATAGTAGGCATTTTTAGATTGAACATCCTAAAATTAAAATATGCAATTCAATTCAGAAATTATTCATAATGAATTAAAAAATTTATCTATTATATGTAATGCTGAAAATTTTAAAGAAAATTGATATACAGTTCGCTCTTTCAAACATTGCACCATGATTCTTTGGCAGACACAATACATGTACAATTATATTCTGTTATTCTCTAGGATGAGGCTTTAACTCATTGGTTAACTGTACAGCACTCAATTTCTGCATTTAATTCTTTGCAAGTGTCTAGCAAGAGCAAACATATCAGAAAAAACGAAAAAATAGAATAATGCATAATATGTTGACAAGTAGAATCAATAAACACAATTATCTCCAGTAAAACTATTTTATATTATAATGTAATAGTGATTTGTATAACATTCCTCTTTGTCTTAAGTATCAAATAACACAAACTAGAGAGGAGAAGACTTAATTAAGGAATTTACTATACCGGGTTATGCAGTGAGTCATTTCATGAGAGAATCTCTGATGTTTACTATTGAGATACACAATTTACTATTGATAGATTCACTCAGCTGATCCTCAGATTTATGTATGAACAAATTTATTTTTAAATTTATAGATGCTCAAGCATTTATCTTTTGGAGTGGTTAATATTTAATTTCCTTTATAGTGACTATTTTTCTAACAACTATATCCTAATTCATTAACTTAATTCTGTTTGTATTATTAATATGAAAATTGAAAATAAAAATAATGGAGTTTATAAACAAAGCACTCTCTAATGAAATCTGCATAAGAAACCTAGTGCAATGGAAATGCTATGGAGTAATTGTCCCAAAGACTAACAGTAATGGGGACACAGAACCTGAACAGGCCATCTCCTGTCACCAGGTAAGGCCTCAAGTGGAGGGATTGAGACACCAACCCAGCCACAAAACCTTTGACCTACAGTTTGTGTTGCCTGAAGAGTGTTCTAGGACCAGAGTCTAGCATATTTGTCATCAAGGAGATGAGAGAGACTTCATCCAGCAACTGATGGGAGCAGATAAAGAATTCCAGAGCCAAACATTAGCTCTAGCAGTCCTACAGAGGAGAGAGAGGAAGGTTATGAGGACCTGCAGGTATCAGGAACACCAAAAGAACAAAGCCCACAGAATCAAGCACTCATGTGGGAATCACAGAGAACAGGGAGCATGTAGAGGGTCTAACTTGGGTCCTCTGCACATATGATGAGGCTGAATAGCTTGACGTTCTTATGGGATTCCCAAAGGTGGAGGCAGAGGCTGTATCAGACTGTTTTCTCTTGTTCCTACTGCTCCTACTGGGTTGCCTTGTTCAGCCTAGATATGATGATCTGTGCCTGGTTTTATTGTCGCTTGTTATGCAGTGTTTGGCTGATGTTGCTGAGAGGTCTGCTTTTTTCTGAGAGGAGATTTGTGGAGTAGGTCTGGGGAGAGAGGAGGTTTGGGGCGGGGGGGTAAGGGCGAAGACTGGGGAGAAGAGAAGAAGAAATTGCAGTCTGATTATAATATGTAAGAAAAGAGTTTTTAAAAAGGAGAATAAAAAGAAATCAAATAATTCATTTTAAGTTATTTTTTAGATAATTTTGAGGATAATCATTCATGTCTGCATAAGATGTCTTGAGTCTGAGAATGGTCATTCTGGTTAGAATAACAAACTGATATTGTTCTTAAAAGGACAGGGGAGAGTTTTGAGAAATTCTTCTCTGGTAGAATACATGAATAAATTACCTTGAAAATAAGATCAAGTATAGCCCAGCACAGACAGATAAACAGATTCGTAAATGGTAACTTGGCTAATGAATACAAATGTTCCAATATAGCAAAAGTCAAAACTCGAAAAAAATAAACACATACTTAGAATGGTTAAATTCCAAATATAATATCCACGCTACACCAAGTAAAAAGAAATATTGAATAGTATGCTTTTTAATCTTGACACTAAGAAAGAGTAACTGAGGTATATTAAAGCACTTCAAAGACAGCAAAAAAGAAAAAAAAATTCTAATGCTACTAACTGCAGCTCATAATCTTAGGTTGGTCCTCCTAATGTTTAAAATAGATATGAGAGATCTTTCAAAAGATCCAAAATAGGATGCTAAAGAATGTAAGAAACAGAAATGAATCAACAAAATATTTAACCTTTTTAACAGGTAGCTAACAAATAGATGAGGAGGGGTGGAGGGGGAGGGCTTGAGATTGAGATGTAGCTTGAGTTATTAAATAAATGCATAAAATAATCAAAATAGACGTATATATAGACACAAAATCATTTTTACTAAGGTAAATGAAATTTAATTTTTAAATGCATGTAAAAATTGAATAAACACACACACACACACACACACACACACATGAATCCTGAAAGACAATTCAATTAATTAAACCAATACAATAGACAACACAAGAAACTAATAATATGATAGAAACATCCTGATAAACAGTAATGTCAAAACTGATAATGGCTGATAAAAACTCAGATCAAAAGGACATTCAAATATAGTCATAATGTTCACTTCAGATGACGGCAGAAATATATATAATTTATGTAAAATGCAATTGTCAGAAAGAAACCATATTACATTTTATATCAATAAAGCAAGAATGAGATCAAAAGGAATGAATTAAATATTCAATTTTCGAAACTGAAAAATAATAAACATCATGGAAATTGTTCATAAATTGGTCTACCAAAGTTCACAACTTTGCTATAAAATATCAAAAATTTCAAAAGTATTGTTTGAAATTTGTTGTAGTCAGAATAAACCATCCTTTTAAGGAGTTGAGAAGGAATTGGAAACATTAATGGGTCATATTAAAAGTCAAAGCCTAAAACCACAAGGTACATGAAACAATACTCTTTAGCTTTTCACCTTTGCTTTTCATTTTATTTTTATTTAAGAAAAATTATAAACAATATTTCTCTTTTTTAAAGATTTTGAAAATGTTGTTTTCCTCAAAGAGAAATTACTTTGATGTTATTTTAATTTTGTTAATAGCCATGATTTGTACACTGTAACTTTATAGTGTTCTATTTATTATTAAACCTTATTTCCTTCAACCTGCCTGAACATAGGCATACATTAGTCATTGTTCTAAGGCTGTGATGATGCACTATGATAAGGGAAAGGAATGCATTTAATTAGGGCTTGTTTAGTGCTTCAAAGACATAATCCATTACCATCCTGGCAGGGAACGTGGTGAATTAAAAGTAGTGGCATGAGTCAGGCCTGGTGCTGGAGAAGGAGCTAAGAGCTACACCCTGAATCTTTTAAGCCTAAAAGGAAAAAAATGGAAATGCTGGTTGGGGTGTAGGCTTTTTAAAACATCAAAGCCCTCCCCTCCACCTCTCACATCTGTCAACTTTCCTCTTACAAGGGCACATCTCCTAGTCCTTCTAATCCTATGACTAAGGTGACTAAGCATTCAAATATATTGGCCTATGGGGGTCATCCTTATTCAAACCATTACAGTATACTTTTACAGTTCTATTACCAAAATCCACTTAAATTATATATACATTGTTTCAAAGGAGTCATTTGTAACATTTTGGCTTAGGATTGAATAATTTTTCTTCTTTAAGAAAATTAATTGCTTAATTTTTACAGAAAATCTACTGTAGTTATTAATTAATAGCACCATCTTTTAGTTCCAGAGAGCTGAAGTTTACTCTAGTAAAGAATATTAAATTTAAATGTCTTCAAGACTACTACAGTAATGTAATAGTAAATGATATATTATTTGGCCACCTCAGTGACCATCTTCTCTTAAGGAATGAAATAAAAGTCATGTTCCTTTCTATTAAAACTATACTAAATCAATTTCTGATTCTAATTAGGTAGATATTAGGACTTCTAAATTTCATTTAAGTCAATACAGAACAAAATATGCTTTTAGTTTGACATAGTGCAGAACACATAGAAAATAAATTGTCAAAAATAAAACTTCATGAAGTAGATTGTCTTAGAACCACAGGGAAACTGTAAACATTATACAATAGTGAATGGCCAAGTTCCCATTATCCAACACATGAAAGAAAGAAATATTTTCTTAAAACCATATATAAGTAATATATGAAAGCCAATGAAAAGTTAATGCTTATTTACAAAAGAACTGTATTGTTTTTGGCAGCTTTTCTGAGATAGGGATTTTTTTTTCTAAACTCATTCAAAGTGACTTCTCACAGAATTGCTCTGCTTTGAAAAACAGCTATTGAAACCCACAAACTAAACTGTACAGTCTTATTCTATTTCTGGCTCCACTCCAGCAAGCTGGGCTTCTCACTCATTTGAACACAGAAACAATCAAGCCATATTATATCAGATGTCAATATACAGTGACTCCAATAGCTAGTTTAGTTTTCTCTATTTGCTCTGTGGTTTGCTGACAGGAAATGCCTGAATCATGTTGTTTGTTGCCATGGTATAAGCTAACCCCTTTGGATGTTTCTAGTCAGTAAAGGATTACTTCACCTATCTCTTACTGACCTGCATTCATTAATCCATTGCCTTCCCTTACCATATCTAAAAATCCCAGAAGTCTAAGATCCTCTAGAGAAGTCTCTAGGAATGTCTTTTTTACAACCATTTTTTAAAATGACCTCATTTCCCACAGCCAAAGTAATGGATGATTTGATATCTAGAGTTATTGGCATTGCTAGTCAAAATCTTCTGTCCTTTGGAATGCTTCTGTCAGATGTCCTCTGCCTTCTCCAACATTGGTGGAATTTCTTCTCCAATAATGATTGGTGCCAGATATAAAAGTAACTTGTATTCACTAGAAGCAATTGTCATCTCAGAAGCTTACTGCTGAGTAAGCTTGCCCTTCTAGCTCTTTCTGAACTATTACTGGCTGGTTCAACTCAGCTTTTCCTCTCAAGCTTCCTCTTGAAGCTGACACATTCAAAGTGATTTCTCTTGCCTTCTCACTGAATTACTCTGCTTGGAAAAACTGTCTCTACACTCCAGAGACTGAACTGAACAAACTCATCTGCACTCCACTGCCTTTCTCTCCTGTATGCTCTCCTAAATTCCCTTTCTTTCCTGTATGTTCTCATAAGAGTTGAGTGCATCCTATCTCTTACTCATTCTGTCAAATTTCTCTCTGACTTATCACTTTGTCTGGCCTTCAATTAGACATCACTTTCAAACATTGCTTCTTCCTTCTATAAACTAACCTTACTTTCATTGTTTGGGATGAAAGGGGCATACTAAGCGCATGTCTACATTCCAGTCAGATCACAGAGACCTAGAAGGTCTTTGGACTTGATCCCTTGCTTGAGCTGCCATTTTGTTGAATTAAAATTCCCTTACACTCTACATGACAAAGTAGCTGCTACAGTTACTTGGTTCTGATCCAAACTGATGCAATGAAAACAGGGTAATGATATTTATATTGGTTCTCCCTGGTTTTGTATAACCCTGGATCCTACTAGGCAGAAACTTTCATTATCTGCTTCCAACCAATATATCAGAGGCTTCCAAGTCATATCTGCAGTAACTAAATTAGACACTTGTTCTTGTCTGTGCAACAAGAACTTTACTATGTATATTTCACTTTACAAAAAAGCACAGATCTAATTTATAAAATTTCATATAAGACAGAATATTGAAATAATGTTATTGAGCTTGGTGGTAAGTTGAACCATTATTGAAACTCCATATTATAAAGGGATATTTACAGAAAAATAAATTTCATTACCCAGAGACCTTAAGCAAATGAACAGCTTAATCAATGTCTACATTTTAGCATCGATTAAAAAAAAAAAAGTGGTAGTGATATTTCTATTGTAGCCAATATAAGATTTGAAAACTTGAAAGTTTATATTAATGATTCAAATAGGCAATTTATATGTTAGTTATATTAAATATTAGTAGGACTAAAAAAAGGTGACATGCTAATAATGGAAAACGGTGATGATGCAAGAAAACCATTCAGTTGGTTTCTAGATTCCTCAGCATACAGACATTCTTAAAAAAACAAAAACAACAACAACAACAAAAAAAAAACAGCAGAGTCATTGGACTTTTGATGAAAGATCAATCCCATTTCAGTCTTATTCAGAGAGATATGCAGCTTCTGCATACAAGATATCTACCTTTATAAAAGCTTCCAGGAGAATGGTATGCTACTGGAGGTTAAATATAAAATGACACATTGCTTTTTGATAAGATGTAGAGAACATGGCGAAAAGAAATGAAACACCAAGACATCATCCTTCCTTCTATTATGTCCATAGTAAATCTACAACTGAAACAAATGGAAATAATGTTAGAAAGAAGATAGGGCAAAGGAAACCAAGAAAAATATAAGGAAAAGGGTGTTAGCAAGTAAGCTTATGTGCAAATGCATATGCTAGAATTATATGTATACTTAAGTATGTATATAATATATACATATATACAAATAATATGTATATTTTTATTTATATAAAATGGGTTTATTTGTATTTTTATATAAATGTATATATATATACTATATATGTGCATGTGTGTGTATATATATATATATGTATATATATATATATATATATATATTTAAAACATAAAAGTTATGTGGTACCAACCAAACTGTCCAGACTATTTTAGGAAAATTATTGGCAAAACGTAAAATAAACACAATTTTACCAAAAATTTATGGTATATTTCAAATATAAGCCTGTGTAATTATTTCAGAATACAATATCTTCCACCAAATAGAAAAAAAATAGAGTCCACAATCTTGACAAATAGACCCTGTACACTGTTATACTCAATTCTTCATATGTAATGCTCTGTTACTAAGACCTTTGTCTCCATATCTTGTTGTCTAGAGGTTCACAAACTTGTTGGGCCTAATATTTTCATTGCCACAATATTTTTGACACCCCAGTATTCAGTGTTTAGTTATTAATTCACCTGATTGTCTATGACATTTTCTGAAACGATTTTTCTTCAAGGAACAAAAACAAAATTCACTCCATCACTAAATTTTTGTTTAATCTTGCTTTTATGCTTCTACCATAATCTTCATGATAGCAAGCTGACAGGGATATCTTGGATCTGTGTCATATATACCCACATTTTCCTTTTTAATCTCATCTGTAATCTATCATTAAACCACCACTAGAGTCTAGTGGCTTGGTGATGTGGTTAGTTGATGAAAGTCTTGTAGATCATTCTGGAAGCCCTGGTTTGGATTCCCCAGTACAGTCAAATGTGGTCTTTGTACAGCATATCTACAATCCCTTCACCCAAGTCTGTTAAGCAAATTTAGATAGAGATCAAAGTCAGCCTTGGTACCGGAGCCTATGGTACATAAAAACTCTTCTAAAACAATAAAAATGAAACAAACCAACATATACCTACTTACTAACTAATCAGAAGATATGCTAACAAATCACAAATATATTTTTCTGCCCATAACATCATTTTTAAAATTAAGAATGGTAAACCATCTATTTCCTACAAATTTATTTTTGTGTGTGTGATTTATTCTCTCTTTAGAGATTTTAATAGGCCAAAATTATCTTTCTTCTCAAACATGTCTCTTCTCTCTTTTTGTAGGCTCAGAATTGAGATATCTCCAACATATCCTTCTATAATACAGCTCCAATTAGCTATTCTAAGAAACATGAATTTCTGAGAATATTATTTCTATAAAAACAGTTATTTTCGGCTTGATCGCTTTTAAATATGAAGACCAGTTTTATTTCAAATGTATTCTTTAAAATTTAAGGAATAGAGTACAAAGATGACTATATCAAATAAAAGATATGTTTTCTTTCATAGAGAATCCACCTGCTGTGACTGGGAGGTTAAGCTACAGCAGGATCATAGCAATTTACAACCAAAGAAAGAAAGTTTTATAGAAGTCATGGATTGTGAAAAGGCCAGAAACAGAACAAAGGCCTTTTTTAAAAAGGCACAAGAGAGGAGGAGAAAGACGAGAAATCGTGCATTGGGGTAAGGCAGGGTAGGTAGACGAAGGGGTTGCCAGCATGAATCAGGTTTGTTCCAAGGACAGTTTGTATCCATTAAATATACAGAAAAGGGGTAGAACAAACTATACAAAATTATCTAGAATAAAATGTGCAAAGGATCTGCAAAAAGAAGTACAGACAGTCAATCTTAAGAAACGATAAACATGTCACCCACAAAACAGGATAAATAGAAGGCATTAATTGCATTTCCACTCATTGAATCAAAATTGAGCACTGAATTTAAGACAGGAGGTCTTCAGGGATGATTATAATTGTGAGTTAGAACAGAATACTTGATACCACAAATAAAAATGAAAAGCTGATACACTAATAACTCAGTACATTAAAATGTATCAGAAATATGTTTTTAAAAATCACACATAGTAGAAAAAACAGATATAGTTTTGAAGAATAACAGGGGGGGCCTCTCTTCTATGCAGACATCTTTCTCAAGTAGTCTTTTCATTATATCATGACCTCCATGGCTACCCTCAACCTTCTCTACTCAGTAAACCCTTCACCAACATTTGCATATTACTCTTTGTAATCTGTGCTCCTCATAGGAAAGCCCAGTCTAATATTGGAGAATCAAGTATGATAATCATGATGGAGGAGAATCTTTCTTCTCATAAAGGCATAAACTTGTGAAATAGGTACAAAACTGTTGTTTATTGCTTTATAGTTATTTTAAACAATAGGGGGAAATTTATTGCTACTTGCTCTGACATGACAAGGAACAGAAACATTCTTACCACAGGCTCATGAGTAAGACATCTTCAATTATCTTTCAGTAAAGTTTTCTGCTTATTGCCTTATACCCTTCCTAGACCACATTAATGTCAATATATTTGGATAGGTCTTTAATACCATATTGTTTCTGAATGGTAATGCATCCTGGCTCAGTGCTTGGAAGTTTCTACTTCTTTCTGTATATATAAACTTTCCATTTCTTAATAATTCTAATAATTTCATTTTTACTATTGCAATGCCCTCACTTCTAAACATCAATCTTACATAAGAATCTGCTTAGTTGATTTACTAGTTGGACATTGTGTCATTTTGGATGATAAATGTTCCCTATAGATGGTGCATATTTGAATCTTTGGTTCACAGTTGGTGACAATGTTTGGAGATCTACCCTTGCTGGAGAAAGAATTACATTGTGGGCAGGCTCTGTGAGTTTAAAATTCAAGCACTCTCTCTCTTTCCTGCCTCCAGTTTAAAATTTGAGCCCTGAGCTTCATGATCCTGCCAAAATTCCTTCTCTCTGTCATCATGGACTCAGATACTCTAGGACACAACACCCAAAGAAACCCTTTCTTCTTAAAGTTGTGTTGGTAATAGTATTTTTGTGAATCTTTCCTTTTGGTTGAATTTCCCTGTCTTTCCACCCACAAATGTCTTCTGAAAGCTTTCTTGTATCTAAATACAGTAGTGTGTGGTAATCCTGTAATATATTTAATTGTTTGTATTAGGTTTTTTAGCTTTTTATAACATGATATTTACATTCAAAGAGTTCTGTTGGAAACTAAAGTTTAAAAATTTGTCAGTAATGAAAATGTTATTAGTTCAAGATACAGAAATTTGTATAAATAAAATATTTTAGGTGATAATCAGTAGTTTTATCAAGAGCTAATGGGGGTTGATGCCATCTTACAACATGAGGAAGTGGGTTGATATTTAGAGACCACTACTCTAATGAAAACTGGATTGTGGGCTTCATTGCAGAAAAATTGGCCAGTATGTGCATAATTGGAGTTTATTGAAACTTTTTTAGTGAAGATTTTTGAGTGACAGAAAGGCATTTGGAAAGTAAGCCCCACTCTGGAGCATGTGTGTTTTTTGAACAAAGGGAGCCCTATCTTATTGCCTTTACAATAGTCATATATAGGGTTTTACTGTGTTTTGAAACTATTCCTTTACAGGATTTCTGGGAAGCATAAATGAGATTGTGACTTCTTTCAAGGCGTACTGGCAGGAATTCAATTGATATTGCAAAGCTATAAAGCACATTGTCTCTTTGCTCTAAAGAAAAATAATAGTCTTTTTTTTTTTTGAGACATCCAGAAAATGTATGGGGAAAGAAATGGGACACAACCCAAGACAGATACACTATAGCCTTAAGTTTTGCTATTTTATTGTGAAATATATACATATAATCAGACTATTATACCTTTATCGGCAACATTTGCCATACATTGTTCTAGTATTCTTGCTTCTCAGCTCATGAGAGGCTTCAGCCAGACTCTAGGAAATATACATGTTTTCCTTTTGTGTTCTTACAGTTTCCCCTGTCATTCTATCCCACCTCCCTACAAAGAAAGTATAGCTAGGAATATTACAGATATTAATTCAGGATTAGTTAGAATGATTCATTCATAAAATGGATAATTCATTCATGTGTCACATCATGTAAATCTATGCCATAGTTTCTGTAAGTAATCAGGTATGAAAAACTTTTTGTTGATTGGTTGTGTGAACACTGATGAAAATTAAAAAGAACAAAGAGTGATTCTCATACTTTTATATTCCCATATATTTTTAGTTGATAGTGTTGAGGATGTATTATAGAAGAGAATGAATGAGATAGCATTAAAGAAAAAATATTTAAAGAATTAAATGTTCAATTAAATTTCCAATTCATGGTTATATAACTTTGTGAGGAACAGGTCTACAAATCTAGTCATTGACATATATTAGGTTTTAAAAAACTTAAACACTGACTTACATGGAATAAACACACACACATACACACACATAAACACAAGCACACATACACACACACACCCACAGAAGGATGAAAAAGCAGCAGAATTTTGAGGATGGTCATATAAGACAGAATGATAAATGAGTAATAAATAACACTTTCAATGGTTTATATGGGAAGTTAAATATGCAAGAAAGCCAAAAATAAGATACTCAATTATTAAATAACAACATTAATTATTCTCCTTTCCTAGAAGCCACACATGACAGAAAAATAAACATTCAAGTTATATAAAAATAATATCACACCAGTTTTATGATTATCAGAAGAAATATAAATTAAGAATGAAAGGTTTTAGTTACTATGAAACAACTTAAATTCTCAGTATGAAATGTGGAAATAAGCAGGCTTATCTTGCACCTTGGTGAATGTATAGAAAACTCTAAAAATATCAATAGTATATATGTGTGTATATATATATATATATATATGATATAAATAATAGTGAGTATACTATGAATGAGGTACAAAGTAAGAAAATAAAATATAAGACAAAGGTAATGACAAAAATGGAAATAAACCAATCAATATATTGAAAATAGAAGAGGGAACCATATCTAACAATGTCATAACATTCATTTTTTCTTGTTTTTGAGATTATCATTTCATTTCAATAATTTCCCTTTCCTCCCTTAAGATCCTTCAGTATATCCTCCATATTCTCCTTCAAATTCATCGCTTCTTTTTACACTAATTATACATTTCCTACTATAGCTTATATATTAAAATCTGTAGTTTTCTAGAGAAGTGTCATCATATGTAAATTCCATATTAAAATAAATATAAGCAAGTAATAAAGAGCTGTCAGCATGTAAATCATGCAGAATCAATATTCTACATATGTATTAAATATCAAAGAGAGACATGTGGTTTTATGATGCCAAGAAGGTTTCATAAGCTTATTCATGTTGTACACTGGAAAAAAAGCAGCTAACAATGGTGGCTTTGTTAGGTATGTGTATTTTAAGTGGTCCAAGAAACCAACCTGTTCTATTTCTCAAACATCACCTAAGATCCATGTAAAATTGCTGCTATTTGAAATGGCTTATTTCTTCATTCAAATGTCAGGTTATTAAATTTCCTTTTATTTCTCTATGGAACAGTCTGATTTTTTTCCATTGTGTAAAAATGTCACCGAACAGCTGTGACCTTATGTTTGGAGATGACTGGCACAGTGAGTGTCAGAGAGAGTGAAAATTACATTCTCTCATATCTCTCATAAAGTGAGCTGCCTCTATCACATTAATCACTTGTTTATAACCACAAGAACAGGTGTAGACTGATGGATATATGCTAATAAAGTCACTATTTGTTCTTCATTATCAGTAAACTAGAAAAGAAATTAAAAGTGTAGTGAGGTCACCTTATGCCATGGAAGTTCAACAGATAGGCTCGAGTATAGTGAGCATCTACTTTTATCAACCTGGAAATTAGGAAACATTTAATTTCTGAGTTCATTTTTGTATTATTTTAGAATTAGAAATTTGTTTAGGCTGCATTAGTCACTTGTTTATAATCACCAGAACAGCTGTAGACTGATGAAGATAGGCTAATAAAATCACTATTTGTTCTTCATTATCAGTGAACTAGAAAAACAATTAAAGGTATAGTTAGGTCATCTAATGCCATAGTAATTCAACAGCCAGGCTGGAATATAGTAAGAGTCTACTTTTATCAAGTCTGAATTATGAAACATCTTATTTTCTAAGTTCATTTTTTGCTGTTTTGTTATTAGAAAGGTGCTTAAGGGTTAGGTAGATGGGTCAGTGGGCAGATATAATTACTGTGCAAGCATAGAACATGAATTTGAAGCCCAGCACTCATATATGCTAGGTGCATCTAAATTGCCTGTTACCCCAGTTCTATCAAGGACTGGGACTATAGGGTCTATGTTGGTTCCTGGTTTCCTGTCTAGCTTAAGGTTCAGAGGAAGACCTTTTCTCAAAGGAATTAGATGGAGATGATAGAGCAGGACATCTGATATTCTACATTGGCTTCTGGAGGACACAGGTTTGAGCACACATACACAGGTGAATAAACCGCAAGAATATACAGCAGTCATATACTTACACCAAAACAGATTTTAGCATCCATATATTATTTCTTTTACATTAAAAACATCATGTCAACAGACTAGTTTTAATTATGTTTCAGGTACTATTTAAGGACATTCATGGGGGTGTGATTTCATAGAAGTATTTATTTGTACTTAGGCTGACATTAACTGAAAATTATTCTGTCTTGAAATTTTCATGAAATAAATTTTGGCAATTATCTAGTAGTTCTAATTTTGGATATCCACACATTTCAGTATCATAACATCTAGAGCCTTCCATTTTAGAAACATAAAAATTGTGAATAATAAGATTAAGCAGAAGATTACTTTTGTCCTGCATAGATGTTCTCTAAATGGGGATCACAGTCAGATTCCTGGTTAGGAGAGTCCCATGGAGGAGGGAGCCCTACCTCATATTCAACTTGGACATTAACTCCTGAGTCCCTAATTGCAATAATTTTAAATAATTGTGGATTATTGCCATTGCCCAAGTTAGTATTTAATAGCTTTGTGAATGGGATGAGAAAGCCTTATAATTGTCCATCCTTGAGATTTGAAACGTGACATGAAACAAAAGAGAGTGTAGATAAAATGGGCTCTATTGACTTTCTTACTGAAAATTATCCTTTTTCCAAAGTTTTCATGAAATAAAATTTAACAATTATCTAGTAGTTAAATTTTGAATAAAGGAAGGGAATTCCTTCTGGGAAACCCTGGCTATTTTTATAAATGCACTAGTTTTTTGTTTGTTTGTTTGTTTGTTTGTTTTTTGTTGTTGTTGCTTTTATTGTTGTTTTTGTTTTTGTTTTCATTGACTCCAACCTACCATTTTTTATGTTTATAAAAAATGTTATTGTTTATGTCATTACTTCAAGTTACATCGCCATCATTGTGCTCTCTTTTCACCCCTCCTGGTCCCACCCTACTACAATCTTCTTCCTCTGGAACCTATCCTACTCTTCCAGAGTGGGGTGTCCCTACATATCAGCCCTTACCCCAGTTCAGCAGTCATATTAGGGCTAAGAGCTTTCTCTTGCACTCGGGGCCTGTATGGCAGCACCACTGGGACAAAGTGTCCCACTAAAAGGTAACAAAGTCTATGTTCCTGTTCCTTTTGGTGTGTTGGTTGTAGTATAGTTATCCTGCACTCTATGGCTAAAATCCAACTATAAGTGAAGAGATGCCATGGGCATCTTTCTGAGTCTGCGGTAGCTCACTCAAGATGAGCTTTCCTAGTTCCAACCATTTGGCTGCAAATTGCATGATTTTCTTGTTTCTGATGGCTGAGTAGTATTCCATTGTGTAAAAGTACCACAGATTTTTTTTTTAGATATTCTTTGATTGAGGGACATCTGGGTTGTTTCCAGTTTCTATCTATTACAAATAAAGCTGCTATGAACATATATGAGCAGAGAGATGTCCTTGTGGCTTGGTGGGGAATTGCTTGGGTAATTCACCCAGAAGTGGTGTGGCTGGGTCTTGAGGTAGGGCAATTCCAAGTTTTCTAAAAAATCACCAGACTGATTTCCATAGTGGTTATACAAGTTTGCATTCCCAGCAACAATGGAGGAGTGTTCCCCTTTCTCCTGATTGTTGTTCAAAAGAATGTGATATCAGTTATCTCTCCTTTTTAGTTCACATCTTTGAATGAACTTGTTAAGATTTTGAAACCATTAATTCAAACATGCATCCATTAAAAGTGAATATTTATTAACACAGTATATGATTTAATCATGTAACAGGTAGATGATTTTTTTAATTTAAATTTTATTTATTAATTAAAGTCACATCTCCACCACAGCTACCACTCTCGTCCCCTGCTGGTCCCACCATTCCACCCTCTACCCCCTCTCCCACCTATTCTATTCCTCCAGTTAGGGATGACTCCACATATCAGTTCCCCTCAGTTCACCAATCACATGAGGGCTAAGAGCATCATCTTGTTCCACTAGAGTGAAGTGCCCCACTAACAGATAACAAAGTCTATGATCCTGTACCTTTGGCTCTGTTGATTGTAGGATAACTATCCTGTACTATATGTCTAAAATCCAGTTATAAGTGAATACATACAATGTTCATCCTTCTGAATCTTAGCTCACTCAGAATGAGCTTTTCTAGTTCCATCCATTTTGAAGCAAATTGGGTAATTTCCTTTTTTCTGATAGGTGAGTAATATTCCATTGTGTAAACTTACCACAGTTTTTTATCCATTCTTATGTTGAAGGACATCTGGGATGATTCTTATTTATTTCAAGAATATCTAATTAGAATGTAATATTTCTGTTTAGAAATTGGGTAATCCAGGTAGTAGCATAAAATAAGCAGCTTCCTCATTTCTTTTTCAGTGATCTTGTTTCTTATTTATAGATAATATGAATAAAATAACACAATAAAATATGAGAAACTATTTTCTTTATTTAGACATTTGGAGATGCAGGTAAGACATACTTTTTCATCTCCCTTAAGAGTTAATCTACATGGTACCATCATTCTCCATTTTAGAAAACCTTATGTAGGGAAAAGATATGTTTTAGAAACTTTGAAAAATAATATACAGCTTACCTATAACATGTAGGCTGGCATAATGGCCCTTAGACTGTTGTTCACTAACATTTAGTGAGTGTGGTTTCCATTGTATTTGTCTCTTTAGTCATTAGCCAGATGACTAAAAGTCATGACACTCCTGAGGGACATTAACCTCTAATATAATAACTAACTTCTGTGCTTTCTTATGTGTGTCTTCTATGAATTCATTTGACAGGACAAAAGGAGAAGGAAACTAGAACAGGCCACAGTAATATTCTGGTACTATTAAAATTGCTATACTTAACCTAATCATTATTAAGTTTGAAATATATTATACAGTTGCTATATTATTTGGGTAATAATTTTGTTGCGTGATATTTCCTGAGTATTCATTCTAGAAAATGACAGACCTAAATTAGGGAGTCAATCCAAGTCCAGTTAAGTGAACAATTGAATCTATTGACATTTCTCACAGGAACAGATGACTTCTGAAAGCATGTCTACCTCACTGGAGGTTGTTACGACATGTGACTCAATTCACCCTTAACTTTTGAGGTCTGATGTACTCTAGCACCCCAAAACTACGTGCAGCTAGCACTGGGTGAAGTTTTCTAAACCTTTCCACTCCTTCTAATTGTTAATGTCAGTATCCTTTCTCTCTACATATGAAAACCAGCTATCAGATGTATTGTCCTGCTTATCTCATTGCCATGACTACAGGCCCATGTCGTCTATGGGTAACCAGAGCAACCTTACTTCATACAGAGATGCTAATGTCAAATCTAGAGAAATAGCTACATTGCATTTTTACCAATAAACAGTGTTCTTAGAAAGGCAGATTTAATAACATTCAAGGGGGAGGAGCCCTCATCACCTAATTAGGTCCTACGGTGTCCATTTTATAGGAATATCACATTGGAAATTAAATTTTAACATATTAAAATCAAAATGTTACAGTGAACTCTCAGATATCAAACTGGCTATTTAAAAACTATGTGGTCCAAGAAAGGATGTTTTAAAGCCAGACATGTTGGCACGGGACAGTAAATTCAGAGCTTAACCCTAGTTGGCAGGTCAAATTTATCCTTAAAGATACAGCAGTCTGCAAGAAAAACTGGCATACACAGGGCCTATCTAAATATAACAGACTAAATGAATAAATAAACATATACACATTAAATAACAAAGAAAATGTTTATATAGTTTGGTTAATCTGGGGAGCAAAGGAGACTGATTATCTCCCTGCATGTCTGTAGCAGTTGTATTTTACAGAAAAAGCATATAGAGAAAGGGGACAACAACAACAAACATAGTACACATTTCTGTTTCCATGTGTTGTCAGAAGATGTGACATTTTTTTTTCTGGGAGTCAAATTCCTCCATTGTCTAAACCAGGCTTCAATCTTTTCCTTCCTACATTTTAATTTAATTCTTTAGGCACAATTTTTCAATAGTCTGATAATTAAAGAAAGGGCACAGTGTCTGTTTTGGATATTCCTTTTCCTGTCAGTGAACTATTACACCCAATGATCTCATTTCTATTAGTTCACATAAATATATGTGATATTTTCAGTCAGTTTCTTTGACTTTTGAAATCATAATCTTACAATAGTTACTTCTCTGGAATAACAATCTTAAATATTCAAACAAACAAGATGCAAAATGAGTCTAGAAAGAGACAAAACACCAAATATGTGGGAGTTTATATTCATGATGGTTTTCTCCTTTGTCATCCTGCTGACTGACCATGACTTTTTCACCTGTCACTTTCTCTACATGACTAACAAATAAAACAGACACAGATATCTTTTTTTCATAATTCATCCATAATGTTTTCATATTCATAGATATAATATTTTTATTTGGTTTACAAGGTTCCATAGAAAATAACTAAATATGAAAACTATAAGGTTATTAAACAAAGTATATCTTTATAATACCATGTTAGTTATATCATAAGGTGCAGAAAGGTTTAAAGGCCATTGAAAGACAACTATCATATCAAATGCCTGAATTCAGAGCACATGGAAATTAGATCCAATAGAATCAAGAGTTCAAGGATATCCTCAGCTACATAGTGAATTTGAGACCAGTTTCAGATACATGAACTATTATTACACATTAAAACCAAACAATAAGACTCTCTCATTTTAGGCAGTTTGTAAAATCAGGAACCAAATTTTCATGATTCTGATTGTTGATCAAAATAATGGATCACAGCCTGGATGGAGTCAGGACATAGAATTTTGTTCTACAACATAGAATTGTGTTCTAAACATAGAATTGGATCATGGAGATATAGAAAAACGAGAAAAAGTAGAGTTAATTAAGGGAGAAAAGCCCTTACAATGATATATATGGACCAGATCAAGAGAAAGACAAAGTATACAATGCCCTTCTGACACTTTATGACTCATTTACATAGTGCCACCCATTTTTGCATTTGCTGAAGCATTATTGGTGCATTACATGTAGCTCCCAAAGTTCCCACCAATGGTTCTATTTAACATATATAGTGATGTATTTCTCAGTTCAGGCTACTCTCTTGCCACAGCATCTATGACATGTCACATTTTGAATATTACTATGGAACTTATTATTATGTAGTTGGAAACTTTCTGGTAAAGAGGTAAAAGTTACCATTAGTCCCTTTTTTAGTAGTTAATAGAGATGAGGCCGTCAATCAACTGGACAGGAAATCACCTCTCAGGAGGTGTCTGTCCCAGAGAATTTAGAAACACTTAAGTTCTATATCACCTATAAGTCTGCACAATGGTATCTTTGTCCATTAAGCACTTTTATTCTTTGAGAATACTTCATTTAATAATAAACTTCACCTATCTTGTACTCATGTGTGTTACAAAGAAGTAGAATGTACTAAGAGCTGTTATAATTTAGATAACTACTTGAAAAGATAACGTTTTTTTAAATGTTTATTTATAACTTCAAGTTACATCTTCATCACAGTGCCCTCTTTCTACCCCTTCCAGTCCCACCCTCCCACCCCCCTACCCCCTCTCCCTTCTATCCTACTCCTGAGGAGTGGAGTGTCCCTACATAAAGTTTAATAATGTTATATCCATTTCATAATAAAAATGGTACATTATGAAAATAATTTTAACTACTTCTTTTACATAAAGCTAATACCAATTCAATTTTCTTCCTAATATTGCTCTTGAGAAGATTAAGCTTGACCTCTGCTCTTCTAAAGCTGACCATATCAAGGTGGCTATTTGTGCTGCTACTGGTATCACAAGTAGAAGTATAACCATAAATATCTAATCATTCAATAGATTTATTTATTAATATTTATCTTGGGGAAGGATTTCATTCTTATATGATGCTGACCATTTTACAGTTTCTCTTATTAAAAACAAGACTTCCACCATCTATGAAGAATAGAAATACTATTTACTGTTAGGCTTTATGTTAACAACCTTAAAAAAAAAAACACTTTGTTCTCAGCAAGGAACATAGATTTTATCATCCTTCTGAGATCTACCAAGCAGCAAATATGTGCAGAGACCCTCATGATAGCAACCCTTAAAAGCAAAGGGCTTCCCTTCATATTCCAGATAAAGAAAATGAAGGGGAAAATCTGCAAGTAATTAATTCTGCTTATATATGCAACTCCTGAGGCATTTCTATGTTAAGTTGAAAAGTATTTTTGGTAATATAAAAGTAACAGTAACATAACCTTATAAAAGGCAGTGAAGGCAGAATACCAAATGATTAAATATAAATAGGGCACTTTGAAAAATCTGAGAAAAATTCTTAGGAAAGTAATGTCTCAGTGATGTATCCTATTTCTCAAGAATGTGAGAATCATAACTGAGAAGAGCAGTCATATACTTTCTTGTTCTCTCTAAATAAAATTGCATTTTTCCAGGATGAATATGTCATACAGCCATAATTGATATGTCTCTGAATGGTAAATGAAATTTATTATTGGTTACATCTTTGCTACACAAAGATTCATTTTTTTTCATTTCCACATGTGAAAGTAGTCATTTATTTCATTATATAATAATTGATTAATTGAATAAAGGTCTTGATAAACTTTGGGGAGCTGAACATTTTCACTTATATATAAGCAGAACTATTAAAAGTCATCGAAACACTTTAGAGTTAGAAAGGTATGACAATTCAATACATTGAATATAATGTATTTATACCTTGAAAACAAGAAAAGCTGCACATATCGATTCAAGAATTCCCCTTTATAACTCTTTGTTTGATGTCTCTGAAAGAGCTAATCCAGGCAAATATTATTATGGAGATACTGAAATACATGTGGATGTAATTTATCATCATTATCAATATAGAACCTTAAGTAATCATATTTTCTTCTTGGGAATCTTTATTTCATGATGTTGTGGGAAATATATTATCTGCAAAGACATGAGAATTCCTAGCTACCTACATTGAAAATATTTCTGTACAATTTTATATCCTGCTTTGAATAATTGGCATTTTCTTTTTGTATTATATCATCAGATCCAGCAAGTGAAAACAAAACTTTATAGATCAAGAGAAAAACAGTATATTTTTATGATGTTTATCTTTTTTTCCCATTCAAATCATACAATACATTGACAGTCAGAAAAACTTCAAGAAGGAATGGCAGATCTCATCAGATGCTTGATAATAAACAGTCTCATATGGAAACATACATTGCGGTGACAGCATGAAACATTCTAGTTTTCACTGCTTTTGTGATTCTGTATATGCAGATGTTGCATGAATAGCTTTCACTGTTTCTTATGCCTGATAATTTGTCATTTGTTGCTCTTTGTCTATGGAAAATTCTGCATTAAGCAACTTTTATTTTTTAACTATTGTTCCATGTTGACATAGAAACAGGCAGGCTGATCAACGGAATTGAATACAGACCCAGAAATAAACCCACACACTGACAGTCACTCGGTTTTTGACAAAGAAGCCAAAAACATAATTGGAAAAAGGAAAGCATCTTCAACAAATGGTGCTGGCCTAACTATATATACACATATAGAAGAATGCAAATATATATACCCATATCTATTAACACTGCACAAAAACTCAAGTGCAAGCAGATCAAAGAACTCAACATAAAATCAGACACACTAAATCTAATAGAAGAGAAAGTGGAGAAAAACTTTGAATTCATTGGCACAGGAAACAACTTACTGAACAGAACACCAACAGCTCAGGCTCTAAGATCAACAATTAATAAACAGGACCTTTATAAACTGAAAAGCTTCTGTAAGGCAAAGAACACTGTCATTACTACAAAACAGAAACCTACAGACTGGAAAAAGATCTTCACCAACCATTCATCCAACAGATGGATAATAGCAAAAAATATATATAAAGAACTCAAGAAATTAACCACCAACAAACCAAACAAACCAATCAAACAATGGGATACAGAACTAAACAGAGAATTTACAACAGAGTAATCTCTAATGCCTGAGAGACACTTGAAGAAATGCTCAAAATCCTTATTTATCAGGGAAATGCAAATTAAAGCAACTCTGAGATTCCATTTTACACCCTTCAGGATGGCTAATATCAAAAACTCAAGTGTCATGGAGACACACCACACTGGAGGGATTGGATGGGTGGGAGAGGGGGTAGAGGGTGAGAGGGCAGGTCTGGGAGGGGGTGGCAATAGAGATGAGACATAAGAAAGTAATAAATAAACATCAAAAAAGACCTCAAGTGACAACACATGCTGAAAGGATGTGGAGAAAAGGGCACACTCCTTCATTACTGGTAAGTGTAAACATGTACAACCACTTTGGAAATCAATCTGGTGATATCTCACAAAATTGGGACATAGCTATACCACTCCAGACATATACCCAAAGTATCCTCCACCAAGCTAAAAGGACATCGGCTCTACTATGTTCATAACAGCTTTATTCATTATAGCCCAAAACCAGAAATAACCCAGATTTCCTTTAACCAAAAAATGAGTTAAGGAACTGTGCTAATTTCACACAATGGAATACTACTCAGCTATTAAAAAAAGGAAATCATGCAGTTTGTAAGCAAATAAATAGAACTAGAAAAGATCATCCTGAGTGAAGTAACCCAGCTCCATAAAGATACACATGGTATAAGATACTGACTTATAATTGGATATTAGCCATATAGAACACGATAACCATCCTACAACCCACAAAACCAAAGAAGATAGAAACCTAGCATAACTATCCTCTGAAAGGCCTCACCCAGCAACAGATATAAATAAATGCTTTGCGACTGGAGAGATGGCTCAGTGATTAAGAGCACTGGTTGCTCTTCCAAAGGACCCAGGATCAAATCCCAGCAACTGCTGGGGCTCTCCCCCAGCAGGTTTTGGCGAATGAGTGAAGGGCTGGACCTGCCATGTCCTCACTCCATAGCTGAGCAGGATGATGAGTGTTGAAGACTCAGATCCCCTACCACCCCAGGGAAGGACACACTGAGTCTGGAGACACATCAAGGCAGGATCTCGTTTTCATTGTAACAGGCAGTTTTCTTTATAGGGTAAGAAAGGGGAGCAGGGTGAAAATGTACTGTGAGGTTACATAGGCAGTGAAGTAAGAGAGAAGGTATAGAGAGGGCCAATAAACTAAATGAGCGTGGCTACAGTCATGGAGGGCTAATGCCAGAATGATATAGTGCTGAAGGATCTGGACTTCTGCATTTTTGAGACAGGTCTCCAAAACAGAGTCTGGCTTGGGCAGGCAGTATAGGCCCCAATCTGGCTGATTTAGGCACTTAGGTCCAACAAGCAACCACATGGCAGTTCACAGTTGTCTAATTGCTGGGTGTGGTAGTGCATACCTTTAATCCCAGTACTCTAGAGGCAGGGGCAGGTGGATCTCTGTGAATTCAAGGCTAGCCTGGTCTACAAAGTGAGTCCAGAACAGCCAGCCAAGGATATACAGAGAAACCCTGTCTTGAAAAACTAAAAAAAAAAAAAGAAAGAAAGAAAGAAAGAAAGAAAGAAAGAAAGAAAAAAGAAAAGGGTGGAGCCCTGGGAGAGTTGTAGAATAGAGAGAGAATGAACAGAGAGACAAGGAAGGGAAAAAGAACTCCACATAAAGACAAACAGAACCAATGAACTCAGGCCCTGGAGGATTACAGAGCTTAGACTGGACCTAGGCCCCCTACCAATATGTAAGTCTTCATGCAGATCCCTTAGCAAGTGAAGTGGGAGGCTGTCTCTGACATGGACTCTGTTGCCTGTTCATGGAACATTTTATCCCCACTGGGATGCCTTGACTGGCCTCAGTAGAAGAGAATGCTTTTAGTCCCGATGCAATTAATTAATTAATTAATTAAACAAATAAACAAGCAAACAAATACCTTTTTTTGTTCAGGCAAAGTGCAATAGCGATTATCAACCTTCTGTTGTTCAGGTAAACATGTAGATTTTAAATCACTTTCTGTGATCACAGAAAGCGAAACATTGGGCATGATTTCATCTGAAGTCCAGTACCTGAAGGTTTCTTTCTGCTTTTCTCTCATCTATGAATATGAACTTTTTACATTACTCATGAAAGTTTTTCCCTATAAAGTGTCTTGTGTATAGATTCCTCTGTCAAACAACACTGTAGAGAAATAGATGAAATACTCAAGGCAAAAGAAAATCAAGTGTAGACCAGAAAATACAGAAAATATAAGAGTAAAAGATATTTAAACAGCTGGCTATGGCAGGCATAGAAAATAGAATTTATTCTACTGAAGTCTATGAATTTACTATTTGGACACCTGTGAAATTTGAGCATGTAGAAGTACCTAAAATAGGAAGAATTATATCATCAATGGTAGTAGATTGTTTCAAGCTCAGTATCTGGGAGGTAGGGGCAGGAGGTCCACAAGTAAGAACACAAGCCTGTATTATCTAGCAAGACAACCAATGAGAGGGGAATGGAAGTGAGAACACACACACACACACACACACACACACACACACAGAGAGAGAGAGAGAGAGAGAGAGAGAGAGAGAGAGAGAGAGAGAGAGGCCCTGCAGGCTTACAGAGGTTGGACTGGACCTAGACCCCCTACCCATATGTAGGTCTTCATGCAGATCACAGATCCCTTATCAAGTGAAATGAACTTGATAAGATCCCTTATCAAGAGAGAGAGAGAGAGCCCTAGAGCACTGAAATTGATTGTGTTAAATTGATTGTCATGCGAAGTAAGTTAAAAAATAAAAGTAAAGTTGAAATTATGCACCAAGAAGCTGAAGTGATCTAGAGTGTCCAAAAATGTGGAGTGGTTAAATAAAATGAATACTGAGGACTGAGAGTATTCCAGAACAAAGCAGAGGTGTAAGCACCTTACATAATTATATCAAAAGCATCACCCTGAATATTTCATTTTGCAAAAAAATATGGAATGTTTTTGGACATTTCAACAGGACAAAGAGCCAGTGGCTTTGAGCAACTGGAGCGGAAAACTCTGCAAGAAGAGAAGGTAATAAGAAATTTAGAAAAATCACTTTGGAGCCTAAGCTACAATATCAAATTAAACTACATATAAAAATGTACTGAACTTTTACAGAACATAGATTTTATTTATGAAATTAAGGGAACTAGACTTGATATATAGATATGAAAAATATTTAAATAAAGATAAACTGGAGAGATTCAGATGAAATGTGAAAGAAGAAATGACAGCTATAGAAAACAATGATAGAAATGAAATTCTTAGATAAAATATCAACTATAAAAATGATAAAAAGCTAACACACAGTTTTTCTATGTTAAATGTGAGCAAGGCTGTGATAAGAGCTATCTGAAAGTGTATTGATATTCATTTTTCTTTTATAAAAGTAGTTAACATCATACCTCACATAAACTGGACCAGTTCCTGTTGTGTCCAACAGCATCTCCAGTGGAATAGTGGCATACTTCCCACATTCCCATTGCAGACCACATTTATAATGAATGAAAGGTTAAGGGAAGTACCAAATCCCAACCAACATATACAGATGGATAAGCAGCAGATGTATATGTACAGATATATTATGAGAGGTTGATCTGAAAATAGAGACATTCTGTTAAAAGATGACATTATTCTGTATAGGGAAAGTCCCAGGAATCCAGTCATCTATCTGAACTAACATACTTGTTTAATCACTTTGTAGGACCTAGGATCAACATAATTTTTTCTTCACAATATCAACTACAGTAATTCAAATTTTGTTTATTATTATACTATGATATTGACAACTTAGGAGCTAATTTGCAAAAACATATGAGACAAATTTACTATGAATTGGAACATTGCTGAAATAAGTTATTGATTAAAAGGAAGGCCACCTGACTTTTGTTGCTCAACATATTTAAAAATTTGAAGATGACAATGTTCTTCTTATAGATCTTCAGATTTAGGACAGTATCTATACAAATTTAGTTATTATATTTTTGTGGAATGTGAATACACCATTCTTTTTTTGAAATGTATTAAGATTAACCTCCTATCTACAAAGGCTATTAGAAGGCTATTTCACTCCACACACTGACAGTATCCCTAATGCTGAAGGCAATGTCTTTACAACTCATTAAACTGAGAGAAATTGAGTTGGTACCTACATGAAGCTTTACCCTCTACAGATTAGTATTCATGGTACTGGGAGGTACTCTCCATGCTATCAAAGGAGAAAGGTAAACAAGAAATCAGCTGCAAACCCTTTGATCTATAGTGATGACCGGCTGCAAGATATGCTGGGGCAATTGTGGCATGTTTGTGGAAGTAACCAACCAAGATCTGAATGAATTTAAAGTCCATTTAATAAGATGGAATCTATGCCTGGAACTGCTCAAGTGTCCAAGAATCTGAAACTAGATAGAACAGGGACCTAAGAGAAAACCAAATACTACAGCTGTGATAAAATTTGTAGCAAGAAAGGGCCTCCAAATGACACTCTACTATACCCATAGATCAGTGACTTGCTCAGACATTATTAGAGAAGTTCCCATCTCCTGCACGAGATGGGAACAAATACAGAGACCATCACTGAAAGATGTTGAAAGAGTGAGAGACCTTAGAAAGCTCAGTCCTAAATGGTTGGTCTCCATTGTGTTCCTACCTTTAAGGCTCAGAGAGTCTTGTACAAGTGGAGGTGGAAGACAATAGAGTGTCGCGTCCCCCCTTGTCCAGCAAGGAATGACGCAACTCACAAAAGCTCTTCTCCTGCAGTTTATTCAGGTCCCTTGAAAACAGTCTTCCGAAAGGGGCCGGGCAGACCCAACCCACAGGCTAAATACTAAATGAACAGCCAATCAAGTAATGCCACGTAGTGCTATCTAAGAGGCCCACGTATGCGGAAGCAAGCCAGATCAGCGGTCTTAGCCAAATATGGACTTGTTTACCACTGAGAGCGCTCACCGTCGGGCTGGTGGAAGGCGGAGACCAGCGCCATTTTTAAGGCGCGGCACGTCGCAGCTCTCTACAGTTCCTCCTTTTTTTTATTTTTTCTAAAGTTGGTAGAAGTCCCTGGAAAGGTTTCGTAATCCCCCTATCTGGGGATCTCACGGTGGGCCTGAGCCTGTAGGAGGGCGGTGCTCAAACTCTTACCCGTCTCTGGGTCAGCCTCCCCACTTGGGACTGCCCTGTCTTAGGTGGCCGAGACTTACCCGTCAACTCCGTCACTGACTTACCAGACCCTAATATCCGTGGAACGAATACCTCAGTGGGCAGGGACGATGCTTAGTGAAGATTTACTTCACGGCAGCAAGCCATGCCTGAGGGGACTGGCCCGCCTCAATGGCGACAAGGGCTTGTATAATCATGGCTACATTACGCTTTTGTGTGGTTCTCATTTTGTAGATGCACCATAGGCAAACCAGAGAGGCTAGTATCATTAGTATCGCCAAAGAGCCTATGCCCGCCCACTCCTTAAGATGATCCATAGCCGTCTGTATCCAGGAAGTCAAGCCAGTAGCCAGGCTCAGATCCACTCGAGTGGAGTTGATGTGGACAATTGTTGCTCTCAGCTCTCTCATCAAATTTTCAAATTCAGCCGACCAATCCTGTAAGAGGAACTTTGACAATTGTCTGGACAAATTAGCAGCTTTTGTATAATTTTGATATTGTACGGAAGTAACACACAAACCTTGCATTTTCCACTCACACCCTAATTGTGCTAGTTGCCAAAGAGAATCAATCTGTTCTTGTATTAAATCTATGCGTTGATTAACTATCATAAGACCTCCTTTGAGATGAGAATTCATAGAGGTCTGAGTATCCAATGCCTGTGCCACAGTGGCTGAGATGTTATTCAGGGCATTGGCAGTCTGTATAGAACTAGACAAGGCGATAGGTGAGGCAGTAGCTCCCACAGCAGCAACAGTGATAGCAGTAACAATAGCTGCAGTGATGCCAAAATCTCTTTTAAATCTGAATAGCATCATGGTATTAGGAGCCTCTACAGGAACTGGTACATATCGAGGCATTCTAGTCACCACAGCCACAGGAAAGGCTGTGGCATTCCAGCATAGGGCATAAAAACATGTGCCCGGAGTGCATACTAACTTTTCTTCACCTAAGGATGCACTCCCATTACTTACAATCCACAGAAAAGGAGGCCAGAGACATACTGGCGAAGCTGAAAAGCTCTTGTTGCGATAAGAATGAAACAAAGAATTCCAAGTACCAGAGCCACTACTGCTAGAGAAATCCAATCTGGTAGCAGACCCTAGGGAAAAATTACCTCTTTGATAAATTCCTCCCCCAAGCATAATGACAGGTCCCAAGTCCATGCAACTTCCATTTACTCCACACAAAAGCCACAAATCAAAAGGATTGGTGGCAGTCTGCTGAGGATCCCTAGTAGATATATCAAGCATTCCTGTACAAGACTTATTCACTATATTACTAATCATGGGGCTAAAGGAAAAATAATCTTGTTGAACCCAAACTGCTCTGCGCTCTTGACATCCAGTCCAGGGAAAAGGTCCTTCCTCTCCTGTGGATCCTCTACAAAAAGGTGCCCAGCGTGGCTGTCTGGGGGGGTCCCGGTCAGAGACTCGTGTGGGCCACCATCCTTCAAGGCGAGAACCATTGCCTGAAAACAAACCACCACTCCTAACCCCAAACCTCAATTGTGGTAAAAAATCTGCTGACTGCTGAGACAATTTAATGCATTTTGTATCATCTGACCTATTGAAGCTCATTAAAAAGCACAAACTACCCTTCAAGCTGACATTTCTATTACCCTCTATAGGGCTTCTCTGATCATCAAAGGGAAGGTAGGGTAAGCCTAAGCTTCTATTACTGCTAAATAAGCGTGGAAACACAGTTGCATCATGTCTGACCGGCATCGGCTTTGGGAAATCGACAGGATCCCCCATCTCGGCTCGGTCATTCCTGACATACTCACTGCTACTATCACCAGAATCCTTAGGAAGGTCTTCATGACGAATCTTCCTCACAAGGCGTTCAGGCACCCACAATGGATCTTGATCCTGAGGAAAAACACAAACAGACCCTCTCGCCCATGTTAGCACGGGGTCAGGCCCCCTCCAAGAGCCTGTCAGAATGTCCTTCCACTTCACCATGCTTTTAGGTGAACCATGGGAATCCTGATGTCTGTCCGCTGCTGAGCGGCCTTGAGCATCCAAATTGAAAAAAGTAAATAAGGCTAAAGATATTCTTTCCTTGGGGGTACGGCCTTGGCCCATTCCCCCTTTTTTGTTTTTGCAAGCATTCTTTCAAGGTGCGATGAGCACGCTCCACAATTCCTTGTCCTTGAGGATTGTATGGTAATCCGTGATTAAGCTGTACCTCCATCTGATTACAGAAGGAGACAAAGGACTGAGCCGTATAGGCTGGTCCATTGTCCGTTTTTAGCTGCTGTGGTTTACCCCATGCAGCCCAGGCTTCTAAGCAATGTCCTATGACATTGCGAGCCTTTTCTCCACTCATAGGTGTAGCATGTATGATACCTGAGCAGGTATCCACAGATACATGAATGTATTTTAAGGTTCCAAACTCTGAAATGTGGGTAACGTCCATTTGCCAGATTTTGAGTGGCATCAACCCTCTAGGGTTCACTCCCACACTGGGAGGATGATGATGAATCACACACTGAGGACAGTCCAAAACTACTTGTCTAGCATCTGCTCTAGACAAATGGAATTTCTGCTGTAGAGTTTTTGCATTTACATGAAATAATTGCTGAAACTGTCTGGCTTGGTCCAGGAATGAGCTCCAAAAAATGCATTCCATCCTGGTCCATTGATCAACTTTATCATTACCTTCACTTAGTGGTCCAGGTAATCCTGTATGTGCTCTGATATGTTGAATATAAAAACACCTTTTTCTCTGCCAGATTAAAACTTGTAACTCTTGTAATAAGGCACATACAGTACTACTATTCTTAATAGGACCTGCTAATTCTAATACTTTCACTGCGTTGACCACATAGACTGAATCTGACATCAAATTGAATGCAAATTGACATCTTTTAAACACCTCCATTACTATTTTCAATTCTACTATTTGGGGGGAGCCCGGTTGAAATTGACATAACACGGGCTCTTGTCTTTCTATCAAATAGGCTCCACAGCCTGTCTTTGAGCCATCAGTAAACACATTTGGTGACCCTCGAAGTGGTACTGCTGAAGTAACCTTAGGGAATATCACTGGGTGCTCCTTAAAAAATAATAGCAATGGATGTTTAGGGTAATGGTTATCAATCACTCCTTCAAAGCTACATTGCAATATTGCCCAGTCATCTACAGTGCCACACAAAATCTTAATTTGATAACTGGAATAAGGCACTATTATACTGGTAGGAGCAACTCCAAAAGACTGTAAGCATTGTTGGATACCATTCAAGGCTAAAGCAGCAAGTGCAGTGGGATAATGTTCTATTCTGTTCTTACTTGTGTCTACATCCCCGGGCAGAAAGAATTCCCTACTTTCAGTGACTGAACAGGCTGATCTATCTGAGTGGCTTCTGGATATGGAGGAGGAGTTGAAGGTGCCATGGCAATGGCTTTGTTTACACCAGCTGCCGCCAGCGTGGCTGAAGGCTCTGTAACAACAACTCCACCCACTCCAACTGTTGTTGACGCTGACGCTGACGTGTCAGGCGCCATGACAACAGCTCCTCCCACATTGACTGCAGCAGCAGTTCCTCCCACACCGACTGCCGCCTGCGTGTCCTTCTCTTTTACTTTTTTCTTTTCCTTTTTGATTATAACAGTCCTCTCCAACCGTTCTAGTAGAGCGTGTAGCTCTCCTTCAGAATCTGTTCTCTCTGAGTCCTCAAAATCTCTAAAATCTCTAAAATCTGTAAGATCGGGATAGAGAGTAACTTTCTTTTTGCCTCCCTTTTCACTGTCTGCCTGCTCAAATCTTTCGCCTTTGTCACTGTTTACTTGCTCAGATCTTTCCCCTTGCAGCAGTTCCAAGGCTGACTCTCCCTCTTTGATTGCATTACAACATCTCTGATCTTCTAAACAACTCCTCACCATTTTCCAAATCGGTCTTACTCCGTGCTTCAGAGTCCCCTGCTCCCAAGCAAAATCCAAGTCCCTGCCCAATCTGTCCCAGCAGGATACCGTAAGATTCCCGGACACCGCAAACCACGGAGCCACAGAATCACATTCATTCAAAAATCTTTCTAGGGTAGACTTCTTAATCTTTAATTTCCTAGCTAAAAGTAGCTCCTGAAGAGCCAGAAAAATTGGGTGTGACTCAGACAACCCCATGTTTAAAAATTTTACTTTCGGTTCGCTGCTTCCCCGCGAAACTTTACCTTTAGTTCGCAATTTCCCGCGAAACTTTACCTTTTGTTCACTATCTCTGCGAAACTTTACCTTTTGTTCGCTATTTCCGCGAAACTTTACCTTTTGTTCACTATCTCTGCGAAACTTTACCTTTTGTTCGCTATTTCCGCGAAACTTTACCTTGTGTTCACTATTTCCGTGAAACTTTATTGTCCTGATTTATCCCAGGAACTTACCAACGCGTTGCCCCTGACTGCAGGAGTTCTGAGTCTTTTCTGGGTCCCCGTACGGGCCACCACTTTGTCGCATCCCCCCTTGTCCAGCAAGGAATGACGCAACTCACAAAAGCTCTTCTCCTGCAGTTTATTCAGGTCCCTTGAAAACAGTCTTCCGAAAGGGGCCGGGCAGACCCAACCCACAGGCTAAATACTAAATGAACAGCCAATCAAGTAAAGCCACGTAGTGCTATCTTAGAGGCCCACGTATGCGGAAGCAAGCCAGATCAGCGGTCTTAGCCAAATATGGACTTGTTTACCACCGAGAGCGCTCACCGTCGGGCTGGTGGAAGGCGGAGACCAGCGCCATTTTTAAGGCACGGCACGTCGTAGCTCTCTACAATATAGAAGATAATGAAGAAATGAGGCTTCCTAAACACACCAAGACTGCCACACATATGAACTCACAGAAAATGTGGCAGGTCTCACAAACATTCACAGGACTTTCTAGGTCTGTGTCAGATATGGTCCCAGCACTGAGAGAAGCGGACACAAGCCCCAATCCCTAATCCAGAAGCTATTGACAATTGATAGCCATGTACAAATGAAACATTTTTTTTTCTGTATGATGGAGTTTCACTGGACATTCAAACCACTATTAAGAGCAAGCTTAATTTCTAGAGATAGACAGCCAAAAAGACAAACTCAATGGCATTTTTGGAAGTTCTTAGTAGGATTCTTGTGTGTCTCTGCATGTATATACGTTTCTCATGGTTTATTTTTTCTCTTAATCTTTTCTTTCCCTCTGCTTGTTTGTTTTATCTTGTTCGATTTTGTTTCTTTTTATTATATCATATTTTATTTTATTGAATTTTTTGTTCTTTAGATGCTTTTTGTTTTCTAAGGAGACATAGAAAGGGTGTGATTACAGATAGGTGGGGAGGTGAGAAGAGTGGTGGAGAAGTTGCAAGAAGTGAAAACTTAATCAAGGTACATTGTATTAAAAATATCTTCAATAAAAAAGAAGTTCATCATCATAAAATATTCAGCAAAATCTAATGAGAAAGAATAGATACATTAGATGAAATATAATTCAGAATTCATAAAGACACAGCTATATTTTGGTACACGTTTTTCTGTAGTAACTCTACCATATCACCCATGCATAATACTTTTGAGTACATACACAAAAATTGTGAGTCAATGTATTGCAATGTAGCTACACATTCATATTTATTGACGCATAGTTCACAGTAGCCAGAAAAGACAACCAACCTAGGATGTATATTGACATATGAATGGATTTTTAAAATGTGTATATATACTGTGGAATTTGTAAAGCAATTAAGAAAAGCTAAATTAAGCATCCTAAAGAAAATAAATATCAGAAGAAATCACTATATTAAACAAAATAAACAAGGCTCATGAAGACAAATACTACATCTCTTTCATATGTTAAACTTAGTTGTTAGATTATGTGTGTGTGTTCATTTATTATTGTTCACAAGTATATGTATTTAAGGCTGACCACTTGAGTTTGGATAAGCTATCAGGGCCTTTCCCTTAAAGAAGACTGATTTTATTTCTGTCAGGGACCAGGAGTTGCTTATAGATATTGATCTGTGGCTGAGGCCTTGGGAATTTACCTACCTACTCTGTCATGTCACCTGATGTTGGTAAGCTCTTATTTTTTTAATAATTTATTTTTTATTTCTTCAAGTTACATCTCAATCACAATCCCCTCCCTACTCCCCCCTCCAGTCCCACCCTTCCACCCTCCTCCCCCTCAACCCCCCATCCTCTTCCCTTCTTTTTTATTTTTTTTTAGTTTAAGGTATTTCTTTTTCCCCCCAACAGCTCTCCCTTTCAGTCCAAAAAATGGTTCTTTTTCTTATAACTATAAATACAATACAAAACAACAGAAATAAATAGGCCACAATTATAAGAATTATATGGCTTAGCATACATTCCTAATGTCCAGTCCATATGTATTTGGCACATGACTTTAACATTCTACTATCTAACCATCTCCATGTGTTTAAAGTTCTATATCTAACTCGGCTTTCATACTAACTTGCCTCATAATTTTAAAAATATCTTCTTAGATCAAGAACACCCTATTGATTCATAAACAACTCAAAATTTAACTATGAGACTCTATCTATCTATCCTTCAACCACCTCAGAGACCTGAGAGGGATAAATATATCTGATTATATAGGAAGTGCAGGGTTAAGATTATATTTGGCCACAATGGTATTGACCCTTGCATATTAATGTAAAATTAAGTTTACATTGGGCTACATTGGTATTGATCTTTGTCTATTGATACAAAATTAAGGGTAACGCTTCTTAAAGGTATTGTTTGTAGTAATACTTAAAAATGAAATGTCAAGTTTTGACCTCTTGCTACCAACTGACATAAACTGTTTAGGATAATTAAGAAACGGAAACTAATAGTCATGAAAACGTGTCATTTTGTTAATTACTATGACAGTCTATCACAGTTATTTTCTAAGCTACTCAGAAATCAAGCTGCTAAGAGACAAGCAATATTTGCGTATCTAAATATAAGAGATAGATAGGGCATCTTCAAAAACCTCAAGAGATCTGCAGAATATGGCATTCAAAGATGTTTTCTTAACTTAAGATTTTTTGATATCGAGACATGTCAGCTCCTGACAGCACCCCCTATTCTACTCCAAGTAGAAGATGAGCATCGAAGAATCTCCAGTGGGAGATGATTGAATTGGTTCTCTTGGCAAGAAAAACCCCTTGCTTCAACTGTAGACAGAATGCTGTCCAAAAAGGACAAAACTTGGAAGCAGATAAGTCGACAGCCTAGCTCTGCCAAGACAGGGTAGGTAAGTCCTTCATAATTCCTGCTCTACAATCAATGTCTGTCAGAGAAATGGGGCCAAATGGCTGAAGATTGATGCTGTAATGTATGGAGAGAAAATGGGAACTTTCCAGGCAGCCACTGGTATGTCATTCTTTAGTTTTGGTAAGCTCTTATTTAGAGAAGCATATTGTTGACATTCATGGGTATTGCTGATCTGAAGACAGTTCCTAGCCGTAGATATCTTGTTTCTCCTTTAGCTTTTACAGACTTTCTGACCTTACATATGTGTGTTTCCTGAGATGAGTGTTGAGTTATGTTGTAGATGTATCAACTGAGTTTGAGCATGTTGTTCTCTGAATTTTTCTTGATTTCTATAATACTCTATGTGTATTACAAAATCTTTGATGTGTGATAAGAACAATTTGTCCCAAATACAAATAGAAGTTTCCTAAACAACAATATATACAGTTGTCCTCCGGCTCTCACAGAAACATACATGTACATGCACATACTTCACAAATAGACATGCCTCCACATTAAAATGTAGAATAAGTCAATTTCGTAAATTGATGATTAAAAGAAATTTGTTTTGTCACAGCCTTATGATTACTAGTACTTGGTATTAATAATGAAATATCAATATATATTAACAACTTGAAAAGATATTAAAAACCACTTGTGTCAAAAACCGGATATTGTATTATCATATACTATTTGAATACATTTTAATGAAAGATCTGTGATGTAGTTTCATAAAGAATTTGTTGATGACTACAAAGTAGTGGTGATAAAAGGAATGCATAAGAAATGGTTAGTGATTACTTAGGTGTATATAATTTTATTTATGGTGTGTAAAATATTCAAAGACATTAGACAGTGCTTGAACAACTGAAACTCTACTAAAACATATTTTCTTGAGGACAGTATAAGAGGAAGAAAAGAACAGTTTTAGAATTCATGGAATGTTGCCTACCAGTTAGCACAACCATGATTGGTAAGCCTACGGGAGGCAGAGCCCAGACTTCATGTCCTAAGGACTTCAAGCTGTTGTGGAGTTTTGCTATACTTGCTGCTCTCACATCACATCCCTTACAATCGATGAGTTGCATAAAAATTCTCAGGGAGCTTTTGGCCCCTCATTGGACAGTGTAACTGATATTTAGAATAATAGTGCTTGATCTTTTTTCAGGCACTGCAATTGGAGCAGATTAATGACTCAACCACCACCCTTGGAAAGAACTTAGACATATAGTTAGCAATGTCTACTACCTTTAGAATGAATTTGGAAAGATAGATTGTCAGTGAAATTAGGCTAAGATGTTTTTGTTAGTAGCTCTGATGTAGAAAATCTTAAGGAACAATTTAAAGTTCAGAAAGGCAAATTCTTAATAGTTGAGCTGGGGCTTTTTATGGTCAGAAAACAAGAACAATAGCAGCCTGAATGGCACTAGATGTCATGCCTCTCACTTGCTAAAGCTGAGTTGATGGTCAGAGTGATGATTAGTCCCTTGTAGCCATTTTTGTCCTCAGATTCCTAATAAGAATTAATTAAATTGTTAATGAGTATATATGTACTTTGAAGATTTAAAGCAGTAATAACGGATTATTTTTTATAAATGAAAGTTTAGATTTGTGATTCTTTCAAGATTTTATAAGAATTCCTTTTAAGATAAATAATAAGGTAATTAATCTTTTCTTTGTAACAGTAAATTACAAGCTGCCAGTAAGAGTAACTGGCTGAAAAAACAAATGACCTTGCTTGCTTACATCTTGTTAATCTATAACAAGATGCTTAGTTACAAATGTACATAGGTTCTTGGGACTAATTTCTTTTTAACATTTGTTTTTCACCTATAATATGTAAAACTTTTGATCATGTGAAGGTATTGGGGAATGTGTGTTTTTCAATGTATACTCATTGTAGTCATTAACCTAAAGAAAAATGCAATGTGATCACATTGTGATTTTTTTTGTACTGCTTGAAAGAATTTGATGGAATATATAAACTGTAGGAGAAAGAACAAAGGTGTAGGAATTGGAACATTATCTATCTACCAAAGATGTGTATATGTATATATGTATGTATGTATGTATGTATGTATGTATGTATGTATGTATATATATATGTATATGTGTGTGTGTGTGTGTGTGTGTGTGTGTGTGTGTGTGTGTGTGTGT
>CAJQZJ010015385.1:472637-496387 GCA_907164525.1 Lophiomys imhausi
TGTGTGTGTGTGTGTGTGTGTGTGTGTGTGTGTGTGTGTGTGTGTGTGTGTGTGTGTATAGTGGCTGGGGCCACAAGGTGTAAATTTTATTTCTCTGTATGTCTATTTGAATGTATGCATGTAAGTTTGTATGTATGTATGTGTGAAATTGCTGGAGCTTGTCTTGCTTTATCCACCAAATGTGTAAGAGACAGAGAGAAAGAGAGAGAGAAAGAAAGAGAGAGAGAGAGAGAGAGTGTGTGTGTGTGTGTGTGTGTGTGTCTATGTATTTTCCCCTTTTCTCTTTCTTTTTCATTGTTGGTCACAAGTAGTTCCAGCTCTGAAAATCAGACTTTTACTGACAAAAAAAGTATAATAAGTGATTAGTAGCTGACGCTATGCCCAGGCCTCAGTTTACTCTGGCCTGTAATGTCAATGCTCTTGCTTCATACATTATTCTTAAAGGGAGAATTCTAAGGCATTTAAAAGTTAATTGAGTAAAATGTTTTTGTTGGTGATGGTAGTGATTGGTTTTTGTTTGTTTGATTGATTGATTGTTTGTTTTAATTTTTCAAGAAATGATTTGGTTATACAGCCCTGGCTGTCCTGGAACTAGATCTGTAGACAAACTCACAGAGATCTGCCTATCTCTGCCTATTCAGTTATGAGATTCAAATTGTGCATCAACACCACCAAGCTTAGGACTGTTTTAAGAAGATCATAAGATGGAACCTATGACTGATACTGCTCAGTGGCCAAGAATCTTGCAACTAGATAGGATATGGACCAAGAGGAAAACCAAATATTACTTTTCTGCTAAAGGAAAGTGGCAATAAAGTGTTTTCCAGTGCCATTCTTCTATACAGATAGATCAGTATCTCACTCCGCCATAGTGACAGAAGTATTTTTAGTTGTTGTTTTTGTTTGTTTGTTTGTTTTCCTGCAGAAGGCAGGAACTAATTCAGAGACCCACAAGTGAGCAATGTGCAGAGAGTGAGAGATCTTGAAACAAGCAGTCCTAAATTGGAAGTTTTTATCAAATCCTTCTCCTCAGGCCTTATGAAACGTAGAAAAAGAGGCAAAAAGATTGTAAGAGTCAGAGGGGAGAGACAAAACCAAGTAAACAATGTTTTCCAGATTTCAGGTTCTTTTTACAACAGAATCAATACACTTATGAACTCACAGAATTGTGGCAGCAATAATAGGGCCTGATCAGATCAAAAGCAGACAGAGTCTTAGTTAGCACTGTTGTCCTGCCCCCAACCAAGAAGCTATCTCCAGTCAGCAATCACTCAGAAAGGAAAAAAAAAATCAGTTTTTTTTTTTTTTGGTTTGTTTGTTTTTTTTTAAGGAGTCTTACTGGGTATACAAACTATATTGGAGGTCTGGCCACATGACTCACAGATGAGTACAAACTGTACTGAAAGGGTTGTTTTGTTTTTGTTTTTTTTGTTTTGTTTTGTTTTGGTTTGGTTTTTTGAGATATTATTTTTTATTTTTGTAGCGGCTTGAAAGAAAATGGCTCCCATCGGCTCATATAGAAATGTGCTATTAGGAGGTGAGGCCTTTTTAGAGTACATGTGGCCTTTTTGGAGGAAGTATGCCTCATTCTCTTCCCGCCACCTGTAGAACTCTCACCTACTTCTCCAGCGCAGTGTCTGCCTGCATTCCATCATGCCTCCTGCCACGTAGATAATGGACTAAACCTGTGAACTATAAGCCATACCCAACTAAATGTTTTCCTGTATAAGAGTTGTTGTGCTCATGGTGTGTCTTTTACAGCAATAACACCCTAAAGGAAAAAACAAAACAAAACAGAAGACTTTAGTGGAGAAAATACATTGAAGTAGCCTCTTTTTTTTTTAATGTTTATTTATTGCTTCAAGTTACATCTCCATCACAGTCCCCTACCTCCACCCTCCCAGTACCATCTTCTCCCCCCCTCCCCCCTATAGCTATTAAACCTTTATTTTTTAAATTGGGATTTTAGTCCTACTGCATGACATAGAATCTGTGACAAACACTAATGAAGTGCCTCAGAACCTGAAATTAGATATGCCATTTTCCATAGAGGAAAATCTACAACTATTATTTTACTAAAGGATAATAACAATAAAAATATGCCTAATAACATATTGCTGGACTCATAGATTTGTATCTCATTCACTCATCGTTAGAGAAGCTTTGTTTTGCAATCCATGATGATTAACACAGATACACAACTTAACAATGTACAGGAGTTAGACATTTGAGTACTCAGCTCTAACTGGGATGTATTTGTTAAACACCTCCAATCACAGCTTAGGGATCTATGTGGAAGATGCAGACAAATTTGAAGGGGCAGATCTGGTGGATAACTTCAAGGATACAGCACTTTTCAGACACAACAGATCATAGATATAGATATATAGATACAGATAGATATAGATAAATACGGATAGATGATATAGATATAGATATAGATAAAGACATATAAACTCACAGACTGTGATAGCACACAAAAGACATGAACAGGTTCAAAACTGACAAAACCCCAGTATTGAGAAGGGGAAGTAGACACAAAGTCTTAACTCTAATATAGAAGGTACTTGCAATTGATAACTTTTAGAGGAAAAAATATTTTTTTTCCTACAATGTAGTCACAGTGGGTATTTCCACCATATTCCAGGGCTTGCACTCTTATCAAGAGTGGCTGGCCAACACAAATTTGCTGTATGTTTTTGTTTGTTTGTTTGCTTGTTGGATTGTTCTCTCTCTCTCTCTCTCTCTTTCTCTCTCTCTCTCTCTCTCTCTCTCTGTGTGTGTGTGTGTATGCACATGTTCTTTTTAAAAACATTGCTTGATTTTGGTATATTTTGTTTTTTATTTGTTTGATTTTTAATTTCCTTTCTATTAGGGAAAGAGAGAATATGTTCTAGGCAGCTCCAGGAGGAGTTAGGAGCAGGAAATAATAACCAGAATATGTTTTGTGAGTAAAAGAAAAATGTAAAAAGGTAGTAGATTATTTAAAATATATTTAAACATTCTATTATTCCATATCCATTAAACTAATAATTATTAAACATATTTTTCTCATTTGCTAATATTTTTATGATTATATGTGTAATATATGAATCTGTACCTGTGAATATTTGTAGTGGTTATATGTGTGCAAGTGGAGACAAGGGATGACACTAGGTTTCTTCAAGTATTGTTCTCTTCCTTGTCACTCAATATAAGATGCTCATTGAATTCAGCTCTCACCTATTTTTTTTTTTTTTTTTTTAGTTGATGGCCACATAATTGTGATGATCCAGCTCTCACAGTCTAGAATTACTGATGTTTTTGACAATACCTACCTTTAGGTGGATTACAGGGACCGAAATTTTTATACTCATGCTTGCATGCTGGGCACTTTTTGACTGAGCTCTCCTCTGAGCTTCAGACATTTTCAATTATTACATTGACAGATGAATGTTATTATAATACTGTTAAGTTTTAAACACAATTAACTTGTTTAGTGTGTGTGTGTATGAATGTATATTTGTGTGTAGTAAACACATGTATGTGAGCATTAACCTTTATGGAAGAATGTGTGCATACAATAGTCTAAAGTTTATGTTGGGTATATGTACCTTGGCAACTATGTTCTGCAACAGAGTCTTGTATTCAACTTGGAGTTACTAATTCTAAACCTTATAAGAAACTAGCTTTTCCCAGGCTTCCTAGTTTGTTGCAGAAGTACTGTGTAACTTTTCCAGGGGTTCTGAATTGTATGTTTGCACTGGAATAGCAAATATTTTATTCACTAATTCATCTCCTTAATCACAAATGTTATTGATTTTAGTTATTATTCTGTAGAATTCTCCTTCCCTCTAGGCTATGGAAATCTTAGCCTAACTTTTATCTCAAACCATCAAATTTCATTTTAGATTTCTTTTTATGTGTATGAGTTGTGTAGGTGTGTGTGTGTATGTGTGTGTGTGTATTTTTCCTCTCTTATCTACATTAACAGAACCTAGTTTTTCATGTATAGTTTAATATAATTTTTAATTTCTGGATACACTACGATCCTACTATCATATTCCTTTTCAGTCAGGCATTTAATTCATACAGAAGGATGAAATAAAAGGATTCATATATTTTAAAATGGAGTTCAGAGCTTCCTTTGCTTTTTTTTCAATAAACAAATCCAAATGAGAACTGAAAAGGAAGAAATGTAATTTCTTCACCACTTTCTAAAATCTTAGAAAACTCTATAAACACAATGGATCTAAGTTTTAATTTTTTTAAACTTAATTATACAAATTACAGTCATCTACATAATAAGTACTTAAGAATACAATTTCTATGAAGTCTGCCAAGTTGATTTTTAAAATGCTTTGTTAATCCTTTTGGACTCTGCCATTACTGCCCATCAAATAACCTTTATGTCTTTGTTTTACACACCTTCTGTTGCAGTAGAATCCCAAATTTAGGGAGAAAAGTGTGTATCTTAAATGATAAATAATTAAAAGGTAAGTTGCCAACTCATTGGCAGCAGTATATTATTTTGTAAAGATTTTCAGAACAAATCAATTGTTTCTTTAACAAAAAATAACAGTCAACTATTATAATCAGAGGAGGCATGCTACTAAAAGGTAACTATATGAAAACAATTCTGCACATATTACCAGTACTTACAGACACCAGGCTGATACTGCATATTCCACCAAACCATTGTCAACACAAGGCTATTAGAATACAAATATGTGCTATAACAGCTTATCTGATTATAAACTTCAATGTGATCTATCTTTCTACTACATGAACTGGTGGAGATTTATAAATCTTCACTAGTAACCACTAATGATTCATTAAATAAATGTGTTCACCCTGCTTCATAGAGAAATTTCAGCACAAAACCATGTAAATGATGACTATTATGCCATATTATCAAGAAGTTTTGTGGCCACAATTTCAGTCTGTAGTGTAGGGACAGAATGCTAAGAATATATATTCTCTTTGTAATTGTATAACTGATTTTGTGCATCTCTTTGATGTAGATGTTTATTAACTGTGTTTCTTTGAATCAAGAAGAAGTCAAACTGAGAAGTGAATAATGATATCCTTTATCACACCATCTATTCTTCCTAGATTTTATTTCTGCATTTTCATTACCACAAGCAAAGGTTTTCACAGGGCACAATGTTTCACAGTTTTCTAAGTTAGTGCACAACGAATTTCAATATAAATACACCAACAAAATGTACTGTGGTCATGGATCATTTCATCTCTTTAAAGATTAGAGAAAACTGTATGTTTAAGAATTTAAGCCTAGGACTGGAGAGATGGCTCAGCAACTGAGAACATTGCCTGCCCTTTAAGATGACCCACGTTCAATTCCCAGCGCCCACATGGCAACACACAGCTGCCTGTTACTCCGATTCCAGGGGATCTGGCATTATCTCACAGTCATACATAGAGGCAAAACAGTGTTTTACATTAAATAAACAAATAAGCCTTTAAAATAATAATTTAAACCTATAAATTGAATGTCTAAACTTTTATATGACTAAAATTTATAAAAATATAAAAAATATTAAACATGCAGGATGTAATTCTAAAATATATTTAATTTATTTTTTATAATTAATTTATAATTGATCATTAATTATGACTGCAATATAACAACATAATGTCAAAAATACAAATGTGAATTTAAAATGTTTACTTAAATATGTTTAGTCAAATTTAATTTTTTATTAATTATGCCTCACATTAATAAGTTCATTATTTATTTATTTTTTATGTTTATTTATTACTTCAACTTACATCTCCATCACAGTACCCTCTTTCTATCCCTCCTGGTCCCACCCTCTCACCTTCTTCTCCCTCTCTATCCTATCCTACTCCTCCAGAGTGGGGTGTCCCTACATATCAGCCCCTCCCCAGTTCAGCAGTCATATGAGGGCTAAGAGCTTCCTCATGAACTTCAGGCCTATATGACAGCACCACTAGGGCAAAGTGTCCCACTAACAGGTAACAAATCTATGTTCCAGTTCCTTTCGGTGTGTTAGTTGTAGGATAGTTATCCTGTACTATATGGCTAAAACCCAGTTATAAGTGAATAGATGCCATGTGCATCTTTCGGAGTCTGGATTAGTTCACTCAGGATGAGCTTTTCTATTTACTAGTTCCATCCTTTGGCTACAGATTGCATGATTTTCTTGTTTCTAATAGCTGAGTAGTATTCTATTGTATAAATATTCCACATTTTTTGTTTGTTTTTGTTATTGTTTTTGGTTTTTTGTCCATTTGTCGGTTGAGGGACATCTAGGTTGTTTCCAGTTTCTAGCTATTATAAATAAAGCTGCTATGAACATACATGAGGAGATGTCCTTGTGGTTTGGTGAGGGATCATTTGTATGTATATACAGAAGTAGTAGGGTTGAGTCTTGAGCTAGAACTATTCCAAGTTTTCTAAGATATCGTCAGACTTATTTCCATGGTGGCTGTACATGTTTGCACTCCCACTACCAGATGACATTGTGGAGTTTGCACTCCCACTCCACAATGTCACCAGTATGTGCATTCATTTGAGTTTTTTATCTTAGCCATTGTGACAGATGTGAGGTGGAATTTCAGAATTGTCTTGAGTTGCATATCTGTGATAATTAAGGATGTTGAGCATTTCTTCAAGTGTCTCTCAGCCATTAGAGATTCCTCCTTTGTGAATTCTTGGTTTAGCTCTGTTTACCAATTTTTGATTGGATTATTTGGCTTCTTGGCATTTAATTTCTTGAGTTTTTGTAAATTATGGATATTAGACCTCTGTCGGATGTGGAGTTGGTAAAGATCTTTTTCCAGTCTGTAGGTTGCCATTTTGTTCAAATGACAGTTTCCTTTGCCTTATAGAAAGAAGCCTTTCAGGTTCATTAGGTCCCATTTATTATTAATTGTTGGTCTTAGAGCCTGAGCTATTGGTGTTCTGTTCAGGAAATTGTCACCTGTGCCAATGAGTTCAAAGCTTTTCACCTCTTTCTTTACTATTAGAATTAGTGTGTCTGGCTTTATGTTAAGGTCTGTGATCCATTTGGTCTTAAGTTTTGTGCAAGGTGATAAGTATGAGTCTATTTGCATTATTCTACATGTTAACATCCAGCTAGACCAGCACCATTTGTTGAAGATGCTGTCCTTTTTCCATTGTACAGTTTTGGCTTCTTTGCCAAAACTTAAGAGACCATAACTGTGTGGGTGCATTTCTGGGTCTTCAATTCGATTCCATTGATCATCTTGTCTCTTTCTATACAAGTACCATGCTGTTCTTATTACTATTGCTCGGTAGTATAGCTTGAAATCTGGGATGGTGATACCTCCAGATTTTTTTTTTTTTTGTACAGGATTTATATAGTTATGCTGGGGTTTTTGGTATTCCATATGAATTTGAAAATTGTTTTTTCCAGGTATGTGAAGAATTGTGTCGGTATTTTGATAGGAATAGCGTTGAACCTATATATTGCTTTTGGTAGGATGGCCATTTTTATTATGTTGATTCTATCTATCAAGCATTGGAGATCTTTCCATCTTCTGATGTCTTCTTAAATTTCTTTTTCAAGGACATGAAGTTCTTGTCAGATAGGTCTTTCATTGGCTTGGTTACAGTTACCACCAGGTATTTTATATTGTTTGTGGGTGTTGTTTTGAAGGTTGTTGTTTCACTGATTTTTTTTTCTCAGCCCATTTATCTTAGGTTAAAAGAAAGGCTACCAATTCTTTTGAATTAATTTTGTATCTAGCAACTTTGTTGACAGTGTTTATCAGTTGTGTTAGTTCTCAGGTGCAATTTTTGGGGTCCCTCTTGTACACTATATCATCTGCAAATAGAGATAATTTGACTTATTCCTTTCTGCTGCCGACCACCGTGGGCGGGGGTCGTAGCTTTCCGATCCAAGGCTCGAGAAGATTTCCAGGTAGGGGCGGATTCGGCGTGACAGACAACACGACACACAAGAGGTTCTGTGCTGCTGCAAAGTTTTACTTTTTCAAAGCAGAATTTATACAGTAAAACCAGGAACCATAAGATTGGTCATCAGCCAAAAAGCAGAAACAGAATTTTACCAAGAATAGGATATGTACATTCAAGATGTTTTTGATTTTAACTAGATGATCTATTGCAGTGACCCAGAGTTGATCGGCTGGCACTAGCTAGCGGTCATCTGTGACAGATAACCACAAAGTTTAGTGTAAAACTTTAACAATGGGGGGAGGTAGCAATCTATCATACCAGGGATCTCCTTCGAGACCTCGCTGAACAGCATTAACTCCTTTGCAAACTGGCTGGGCCCAGTCCCAGCCCCACTTTCTCAACTGCTCCTGGCACCAAGGCTGTCCTTTGTATTTGCTGACTGCATTCAGCACCTGGCTGAGTAAGTTCTCTTTTTCTGACTCAGTGAGAGTGCACCAAGGAGGTCGAGTACGCTTTATTCTTTCCCATTGTCCCAGCCTTTGGTAGGGAGTAATTTTGCCATTGTGTTGTACCCACCTAACCATGTCCCTATCATAGACTCCTGTATAGGGCAACATTGGAGGAGAGGTGGTTGGTGCAGGCCATGGCTCAGGGCCAGGCTGTGGGTTCACAGGAGGGACAAACCATTTTCCTTTGATCAGATATGCAGGCCTAGTTCCTCTAGCAATCAGTTTCATGGGAACACCAGGTACATAGAATTTATTGTTTTTGTTTTCCATGCTTCGCCAAACCCTATGAACTCTATTCCTTAGCTCTAATTCCTTTTCCTGCAATTGGCCAAGGGCCTCATGTACCAGCAAACTAGAATCATTTTGCATCAAATGTATTAACTCCTGTATAGGCTCATTCACATAAGAGTCATTTAAAGACATATTTCGAATTGCCTCGCCGAGCTCCAACTCAATGATCTGTATTTTCTCTGAAACTTGGGAACTTCCAGGGATATCTAATTTCTCTTTCTCTTGAAGTGTACTCAGCGCCATCAGCTCTGGGGCAGCTACCACATTTTTCCCCGCGTCCTTGTCACGCATTCCAATTCTAGGAACTCCTGTGTAAATGATAAGATATAGCAAGCAGCCAAAAGTGAAACCAAGTCCACCGAACATCCCCAACCGCTTTGGCTCCCCGGGGGACCTGAATATTCGCCTCCACAAATCTCCAGGCCTCAGCCCATCACCCCATTTGGCCAGTGGGTCATCCCTCAAGGCTTGCATAAGCCCCGAGGCACCACCCGGCCGTACAACACGCATGCTTGTCACACAGCGGTCGTAGCCTGCACTGCTGGCGAGGCGGGTGTGGCACCTTTCTAATTTGTATCCCTTTGATCTCCTTTAATTATCTTATTGCTCTGGCTACTACTGGAAGTACTGTGTTGAAGACATATAGGGAGAGTGGGTATCCTTGCCTTGTCCTTGATTTTAGAGGAAATGCTTTAAGTTTCTCTCCATTTAATTTGATGATGACTCTTGGCTTGCTGTAGGTTGCCTTTATTATTTCTAGGTATGGTCCTTGTATACCAAATGTCTCCAGGACTTTATGCATGAAGGGGTGTTAGATTTGGTCAAATGCTTTTTCAGCATCTGAGATGATCATGTGTTTTCTTTTCTTTTTTTTTCTTTCAACTTGTTTATATGGTGAATTACATTTATGGATTTTCATATGCTGAATCATCCCTGCATTCCTGGGATGAAGCCTACGTGATCATTGTATATGATACTTTTGATGTGTTCTTGGATTTGGTTTGCTGGTATGTTATTTAGTATTTTTGTATCTACATTCATGAGGGAAACTGGCCTGAAATTCTCTTTCTTTGTTGAGTCTTTGTGTGATTTAGGGATCAGGGTAACTGAGGCCTCATAGAATGAGTTTGGCAGTGTTCCTTCTATTTCTATATTGTGAAAGAGTTTGGAGGGTATTGGTATTAGCTCTTCTTTGAAAGTCTCGTAGAATTCTGCATTGACATCATCTGACCCTGGGCTTTTTTTGGTTGGGAGATTTTAAATGACTATTTCAATTTCCTTATGGGTTAAACAGTTAAACGACTGTTTAATTTGTTAAACTGGTCTTAACTGAACTTTGGTAGGTGGACTCAAGAAAATTGTCCATTTCACTTAGGTTTTCAAATTTTGTAGAGTACAGACTTTTAAGTAAGACCTAAAGATTCTCTGGATTTCTTGGATGTCTGTTGGTATTTCTCCCTTTTCATTTCTGATTTTACTGATTTGGGTATTTTCCCTGTGCCTTCTTGTCAGTTTGGCTAAGGGTTTGTCTACTTTGTTGATATTCTCAAAGAACTAACTCTGGTTTCATTCATTCTTTTCATTTTCCTTTTGTTTCTAAGTTGTTGATTTCAGCTCTAAGTTTGATGATATCCTGCTTTCTACTCCCCTTGGACTGTTTGCTTCTTTTTTTCTAGCTCTTCCAGTTCTTCTGTTAAGTTGCTAATATGAGCTGTCACAATTTCTTCTTGAAGGCACTTAGTGCTATGAACTTTCCTCATAGCATTCTTTCTTTGTGTCCCATAGGTTTGAGTATGTTGTGCTTTCGTTTTAATTAGATTTTAAGAAGTCTTTGATTTCCTTCTTTATTTGTTGTCTGACCCAGTGGCCATTGAGTAGAGACTTGTTCAGTTTTCATGAATGTGTAAGCTCTTTGTTATTTCTGTTGTTGTTGAAGTTCAGCTGTAATCCATGGTGATCTGATAAGATACAAGTGCTTATTTCAATTTTCTTGTATTTATTGAGTGTTGCTTTGCGTCCTACTATATGGTCAGTTTTGGAGAAGGTAATAGAGGTGCTGAAAAGAAGGTGTATTCTTTTGTGTTTGGGTGAAACATTCTGTAGAATGTTAGGTTAGGTCCATTTGATTCATGACCTCTATTAACCTCATTATTTCTCTGGTTTCTGTCTCGAAGACTTGTCCATTGTTGTGAGTGGGTGTTGAAGTGTCCAACTACTAATATGTGGAAATCAATGAGTGGTTTAAGCTTGAGAAGGGTTTATTTACAAATGTGGGGACCTTTGTATTTGGGGCATAGATATTCAGTATTGAGATGTCATCTTGATGAATTTTTCCTTTAATGAGTATGTAGTGTCCTTCCCTATCTTTTTTGATTAACTTCAGGTGAATGTCTGTTTTATTTGCTATTAGGATAGCCTTTTGTTGGACTAAAATGGGGAGCTGTTGGAGGAAAAAGATAGACCTTAAATAAAAAATAAAAGCATATACAATGGTAAGGGGAAAGGTATAGGCGAGTGGGTTCAAGACGGTAAGGAGGGAGGGGACTATCATTAAGATTTACCTTGAAGATATAAATAAATGTTAAAGTAAATAAATAAATATAACAAAATAAAATATAAGATAAAACAAATATTGTCACTTCAAAGTCTGACAAGATAAATCCCTATAAATAAAAGAGCCCAAGACTAGGCACATGAATCAGATACTCTCTCACTCACATACTCAGGAACCACATAACAAAACTAAACTGGAAGTTGTAATAACTACACAGAGAAGCTGGTACAGAAACAACACATTAATTGTAAAGTTGTTACATCATCAGTGATGAAATATTATGAAGAACATGGTAAATGAAAAGCTCATAACATTCATGTGGTGGCTCATGTAACTTCAGTCTCAAGGGATCTGATGCACTCCTTTTGCCACTAAAGACACTGAATTTGTGTATGTCACCAACATACAGGCAAGCAAAATATCCCATGTTTTATAGCAATTATTAACCTGTGAGTCACAACTTTTTCATGGGGGTCACATATCAGATATATTATATGTGATATATTTACATTATGATTCACAATACTATAAAAATCAATAGTAATGAATTGGCAACCAAAAAAGATTTTGTGGTTGGAGGGTCACCACAAAGTCACAGCATTAGTAAAGTAGAGAACCCCTCAACTTTTATATGTATAGGTCCTGTACATGTAAGAAAAGAACCAACTTTCACTAGTTGCCCTTTGACTGCCATACATATGAAGACAGTTGTTGCTTCCTTGGGTCAACTGTGAAAAATATCTAGAAATATAGTAATTCAACTTTACATAAGAAATTATTACTCTATAAAGTCATTTGATTTTGAAGTTGAGATTTCTGTATGAAGATCAATATTAAATTAATGTCACATGCAAAAGTCAGTTTTTTACTTATGCTGAAAAATAGAAATTCCTGGGTTACTAGGATAAATAACTGCTGTGAAAGTATGTCTACTGCTAGGAGTTTTATGTCTAACACATTGAGTAAACTTTAGCCTCCATCCAATTTTTCTGCAGCAAACACAGAACAGGATGTTTTAAAAGATCTTCAAGATGTTTATAAACAATTTATTAGATCAGCAAATTACAACAGGAAGCTAGGGATTGTAGATCTATGTCTTTTGGAATATACACAATGGATGAAAGTTCAAGTCTAAGTTAATGTTTTATGGGAAGAGAAGTGTGATAGTCTAAGATCCCAGTAAATGGGTTTGATGTTTTGTTTTAAATATCAAGAGTGAGGATTGTGGGAGACAAGCTTTAGCTCTAGTACGTTGTCACTGTATTGCATGCAATGAACTACAGGATTAACAGTAAACTGTTCTTATCTCTGGAAGTCCTTCCATGACTTCAGAGCTTTTCAACGTATTCAAAAGTGTTCAAGTGATTTAAGCGCATAATCACGAAAAGATTAACTTCAAAATGATAAGTGTTTCTGAAGATGTTTGAATTTGTCATCAGGGAAAAATAAAGATCAGGGCAATATATATTTCTGTTTGCTTTGTATTTTTACTGAAATTACTTAGCTTTCATACAATATATTCTGATTATGGCTTTCCTTCCACCAACTCCTTCCAGATCTTCGTACCACCCTCATCCACTCAAGTCTACACATTTTCATATGCTCATTAGAAAGCAAATATTCATCTATAAAACAAAACAATGAGAATAGAGAGTAACATAAAATAAAAACAAACCTGAATAGGACAAAACAAATAAATGAACAGGAAAAAACAAGAGCCAAAGAAAAAGCAAAAGAAATATATAGAGACACATAAACACACACATTCACACACAGATAAATCATATAAACAACCAAAACTAGAATGTGTATTATGTAAGCAAAAGACCCATCAGAGAAGCATCCTCTTGCAGCAGATGAATAAATGCTAGACCTACAACAGGACAAAGTGCAGACCATGAGAAATATTGCAACATTCAGCCCTAAATGGGATGCCTTCAATCTCTTTCTAAAGGGCTCAGGAAGCTTTGTGGAAGAGGACCTAAAGAGATTTTAAGAGCTAATGGAGACGGTAGACAGGAAGGAAACAAAGCTTTCTAAATACAGCAGGATGTATGCATATATAAACTCAGAAACCATGACAGCATCCACAAGGCCTGCAGAGGTTTTAGGAAGACCAAGTCCCAGCCCTGAAAAGGCAAGTGAACATAAGCCTCAATCTCTAACCTAAATAAACAAAATAAAGCTAGCTTTATTTTTGACATCAGGGTCCTTAATTTTTTCCACAGTTTTTATTCATTATTATCTTTTCGGATATTTCAAAAATATTGTATATCAGAGACTAGCAATGTTGAATTACTCATAGAACTTTATGCTATGTAATGACATATTAGCCAGAATTTTAAAAATATGAAATGTCTTATAATAATGATTTTGGAAACATGTGGTGCAATAGACTATTTTTAACAATTAGTCTTTAACTCTCCTGTATTTGATTTTTTTTCTTTTGATCTTTGACAGAGGCCTCAGTAATATTGCTGAAAGCATTGGTTACATGCAATTCCATTTTCCATTTTTATTTATGCAATATGTATCCTGATTATATCAGTGTCCACTCTCTCTCTCTCTCTCTCTCTCTCTCTCTCTCTCTCTCTCTCTGTGTGTGTGTGTGTGTGTGTGTGTGTAGGTTCATAGAGGGGAGAAGAGGACATTGTGAGAACTGTAGTCATACATAGTTGTCATCTGCCTAGTGAGAACAGACCCATTTTCTCTAAAAGAGCTTGAAGCACTCTTAGCTGCTGAGTCATCTCTCCAGCCTATGAGAAAGACTTTGAAAATAAGATCCTACACACACACACACACACACACTCAGGTCTATTCTGTATAATCAATTATTATATATCAATAATTTAGTACATATTCATGGAAAGAAAACTTATGTAAAATTTATCAATTATTATTTCATTAGCCACTAAAAAGAAGTGATAATGGAAATGGTAAGAGTTAACCTTGATCAATTTGGAAAGCTTCTACACACCACTAAGCATCTACAATAGCCCTGTTAGAAGAAAGATGTCAGTCCTTTCTGATCTTTTCCTTCAAATCCCTTGTGCTCATTAAGGCTGTCTGTATATGATACCCACATATAGCCTGAACAGTCATAGAATAGTAGTTTCCCATATTATCATCAAAACCACAATAAAAAGATAATTAAAGGAAGTAGTTTGTGAAGATGAAGTATTTAGTAGACTTAAAATGTATTAACTTTAATAGATAGCACCATCTAGTGAAATTTGAGGGAAATGTGTAATATGTGGCAAGTGATGAAGATATTGTATATGTTAGAGTTTGAATCTGAATTGATTGGATGTTTTATTTTCCCATAAAAATTTCACATTTGAGAAGTAAAATATTATGAATTCTTGTAGATATTTATAGATTTGTATTTAAATGTGATGTTAAAGTTTTCAAATTTAATTTTTATTAATATTATTTATAAAACCAGTTTCTTTCCATAAAATCATACTTGTAATTATAAGAAAACACTTTTTATTCAAAATTTATGTAATATTAATATGAAATATCTACCATACTCAATGACAACATATGAAATATAAGCATGCATGTAGTTTTTTATTCTTTCAAGTGAAGCAGAGTGATCAATGTGACTAGAAACAATCAAAATTATTTTCCTTATATATATCTTATTCTTGATATTATAATTATAATAGATTATAACATTTTCCTCCCCTTTCCTCCCTTCAAACTTTCCCATATGCCCCTCCCATATTCATTCAAATTTCTGTTCTCTGCTTTTCAATAATACTTACTGCCTTTCTTATTTGGAGAGTTTTAGGGGTGGCACAACAACTAGGAATACTCAGTGTTCTTTTAGAGGACCAGAATCCTGTTCCCATGACCCATGAGGAGCAGCTCACAACAACCTGTGACTACAGTTCCAAGAGTTATGACAAGCTCTTCTGGCCTTCATGGGTACTCAGATGACATGTGCATACAGATACACAGACATACATGCATCCACATGAATGAATAATAAAATTTCTAAAAGATTCTTTACTCGAAAAAAAATTAAACTTTCATTGTCATTCTGCTTCCTGTGTGGAATTCTGGTTTTGTCCTGTGTCAAACTAGATAGGAACACACCCTACTCCTCGAAAGCACAGCTAGGTCAGTCCAGGTAGAAAAGGGTGGAACACAGATATGTACCCTCAAGGTGCCCTGACAGGCTGAAGAGGCCGAAGAAAAGCTTATTTTCAGTGTCAAATGTCACAGCTCTCTTACCTAAGCATGCAGGAAAGACAGGAGTAGCCCTAAGTCCCTCATGAAGCAAAAGGTTAAAACATTTTGTTAAGCTACCAGTGCTTGCAAGGTACCTGAAAGGAGCACTTGGGGACTGCAACACAGCCAAGTGGCTTTGCTTCTGGAGTTCAGCATGGTTCAAGCAGATTTGGAGGCTGCTTCATAGACACTCAGCAATGTGCTGATGCCACAGGTGAGCACTTGTGGTGAATGGCCTATATGTTGAAATAATTCATTAATTTATTTACCTGTATTTATATTATATTTAATTGGATGGTGGTATTAATCCTTAACCTGCCTTTATAAATGAATGAGCACACAGAGACCTGAAGGATTTTAACATGCCTTGACCTGGATTGTGCAATCTTAGCCCATATAAGCTAGCTTATAATTCTATCCATGAATAAGGCCTCATATAATACACATATGTCCCCTTGGACTGTTATTCTCCACACTATACCAATGTTCAAGGCCAAGGAGAATGACGTTCTTTTCTCTAACCTATAGCGTGTGTCCTCCTTCATGCTCTTGGCTTCTTCTTCTTCTTCTGGAGGCTTCTTCTTACCATCAACCTCTCTGCTTCAGAAGTGTGAGCATCTTAATCTCGCCTGCCTCTGTCTTTGCCCAATCTCAGGCCTCAGCATTTATTTAACCAATCAGAGACAATGTGCAGGAAGAAAGGCAGAAGCTCAGCACCTATCTGTGAGCTTCAGAGGCAGTCACTAAGGTGATGGGCAATGATGGTGATGGATGTCACCAGATGCGTTCCTGGCTAGGCAGCCCCAGTAGGTGTGAGTGTGTTAGTTGGTGCTGTGTGTGCTCAGAGATTAGCCCCAGCTGCCCTCTGTAGGAGACCTGGCAAGGCAGCACTAGTGAGGCAGGAGCCTGTGTCCGAAGCAGGCCTAGCTAGGCCAACAGGTCCATCGCTGAGTTCTTCATTCACAAGCCCAAATTAAACACTGAGTCAAACTGGAGGAATTGAAAAAGAGAATTTATTTTGTGATTCAGGGACATTATAAACCTTTGGGCAGTGGGGAGGGCTTTTGAAGGTGAATGTGTTTGATTTGTTGGGTTAAGAGTGCCAGGGGTACTTTATTAGCATGGAGAAGAACCTCCAGATATCTCCAGGTGTTCACTGGGCAGGTTTCTTATCAGGAAAGGATTGGGTGTCTAACTTCTTTGAGGGCTATGTGGCACTCCTTAGAGGATCTGAAGATTCCCCAAATCAGGAGGAAGAGGGGACTCTGCTGAACATGAGAGTCCATCATTTAGAATCCAGCTCAGGGGTTTTCCATTAATGTCACCCTTCAACCTTAATAGCATAAATTCCACACATTTTATACTAAATAAAAAAGTGGCCTTTGGATAAAACCAGAGATTCAAGGGTAGTGAAATTTGACTCAAAATATTCAGTGTTTTAGTTCACAATGTTTTTTTTCTGGTTATGAAACTATCAAATATTAAAATGGAAGTGATATCCAGAAACACAAGCTCTTATGTGAACATTCTTCTCACTTTCTAATTTTCTTTTCTGTAACTATAACTGAGAATTCATCTACATGAAGAGTTTACATTTCTGCATAAGCACAAGTTGTTAATAATTGATATCAAATCCACCAATTTAAAATCATATTAACCAAACATTTCATCACAACATGACAAAAATATTAAAACCAAAACATGCAGTTAAAAGAATGGTATCGTCAAACGTTATTCAGAGAGTGAGAGACATTGAAGCATTCAGCACTAAACAAGATGTCTATATCAAATTCCTCCCCTCATGGCTCAGGGAACGCCACAGAAGAAGAGGTAGGAAAGTGTAAAAACCAGAGAAGATAGATGATGTCAAGAAAATGAAGCCTTCCTAATTAGCATGATCAAAGTTCATATGAACTCACAGAGACTGATGCAGCATGACAAAAGCCTTTTTGTATTTGCACCAGGTCTTCTGTGTACAGTATGACTTCCCGTTTAATGTACTTGTATGAAAACAAGTGGGCCCCTGATTCTTGTGCCTTCTCTTGGGATCTTTTTTTTCTGCCTGTGTTGTATAATTCCAATGTATTAGCTTTTGTTTTATCTGATTAAAATTCATTTTATTATATATTGCTTTATTTTATTATTATCACTTAGAAGTCTGTTTTCTAATAAGAGACAAAATAGGAGTGGATCTGGATGGAAGAGAAGATGGGGAGAAATTAGGAGGAATAGATGGAGGAGAAATAATAATCAAGACAAACTATGAGATAAAGATTCAACTTTCAATAAAAAGAAAGAAAAAGAAGAGCACTGTAACACAATTTTAAAATAACGTTATTGTGAGATAAAGCATAGAACTGCATTGCTTTTAATATGCAGACTGCACAATTTCAAGATAAATTACAAAAATTCTACAACCACAAAGAAATTCCACACAAAAAATTTGTAGCGATTTCTAAATAAAATATTTTATTAATTAAAATCACTACCAATAATGTAGCATTTAATTAGTGAATAAGAAGAGTTATGTATGGCTTAAGAGACCCCTCAGTCAGTGAAGTGTCTCAAGCTTCACAATGCAAGCATGAAAATGAAAACTGGATTCATAATCCTCCAAGACAAACCTAATTGGTGAGTCGCAGTCCCAGTAGAAAAAAGAGAGACTCTGTCTCAGAAAACAAAATTGATGGTTTCTGAGAAATAATACCAGAGGCTGACCCATGGTTGACACATAAAAGGCACACAAGTCCAAGTACACGCTCACACAAGCATGTACCTATATACCCTCTCACAGATCATATATACTCATTGCACAAAGACAAACGGGTTTATCTGTGATGAAAATACATTAAATAATTTTCAACAGGGGAGCACAGTTGACCACTCAGTTGTGTTCTAAAGTATATTTTTATGTATGTTCTGAACCATTATCTCCAAAATCCCCTGAGCATATATATAAGGACTATATATAGACTCTGCCATACTCTCTGGGTAGCCATCTTTTTTCTTGTATTTTTTTTTTAAAATGTTTTGTTAACATTTATTTCTTTCTTCAAGTTACATCTCAATCATAGTCCCCTCCTCCCTCCCCTTTCCAGTCCAACCCTCCTACCTTCTTCCCCCTTACACTCCTGTATTTTTTTTTTTAATAGTAAAGGGAAAAGTGACATCATTCACTTTCAGTTACTTTTAGCTGAATAAAGACTTTGGGTTCTTTTAGGCACAATACCAAACTCAGTTGTCAGGAAATACAGCAGCAGTATGAACCACCAGCAGTTAGGGGAAAACACTAGCAACAGGGAGAGCAGGAGACTCTTCCCTTCTCCTGGGGGCTATGATATTTTGTATCTCTCTCCCAAGTTCTCAGAGTTAAACTTGCTCTAGCTTGCTAAGCCAAACCCTGCTAGAATATGAGGCACATATTAATTACTCATGTGAACTAAATGAAGCAGTCCCACACCTAGGATTACACAAAAACATTCTCATGACATAACTGGGTTTTTTAAAGAAACAAAACTCCTTCCATAAGTTGCTAAGCTTTTGTGAATGGAAACACAAATACACCACATTTAACAGTTTACTTTTTAATTTTTTACATTCATAATAAGCTTCACAGAGATTTTGTTAATTTTCTTTGACAGTTTTATTTTTGTCTTTGACAAAAAAATTATTATTATTCTTTGACAGTATTATTTATTTTATTATTTATTTATATTTTGTCCATTTTCACCACCTCCCAAAATTAACATCCTCCTGCCTAAGTTCTTCTTCAAAACTAGATCTCCTTATAGTTTGATGCATTTTGTTGGGCCTCTTTTGTGACCCATTTAATTTAATTATAACTTCTTGCTCATACATGATTAGGGAAAGGGGTTATTTGCTAGAATGTGGACAAATTATTACCAGGTACACCACTGAAGAAAATAACTCCTCCAACTCATTAAGTGGTCATAGTTCCTTACTGAGAGGGTTTCATAAGTTCTTCCTCTTTGCTTGAGGAAGTAGTCATGCATTCACTTTTGTATAGGCCTTGGGCAGATAACACCATTGCAGTGAGTTTATAAGTACAAAGACTGTGACATGTCCAGAAAACACTATTGTAGGGAGTTAGACTATTTTAGATTTAGTAAATATATGATACAGTTTCCTAATTCGGGGCATGAAGATCAACTTGGCTGTGACCAATTAGCTTATCAGCTTGTGGAAAAACAAGGATAAAGTCAGGTGAAAACAGGAAACAAACAGGAGAGTTAATAGACAAAAAACAAGGTTGAAGCCAGGAAAAACAGGAAAGACTTAATGGACTAAGAAACAAAGTATTTGGCTCTGGCATTGTTTTCATCTGCTAAGTGGGCAGAGGCCAAATTAAGCTGAAACAGAGTTCCTCCTATTTAAGGACAGTGCATGGAACCCCATCAAAAAGAGGCCTCTGAAGCTAGAGAGCTCCGACAGTCCTGCTGACAAAAGTGCTGACCATCAGTTGATGGCCAGATTTCCCTGAGGCAGAAAGAAGCTGGTGAGCAAAGAAAGCCTCAGCAAGACAGCAAAAGGCCAAGGACTAAACCCTGTGGCTTAGCTTTTGCCTAGAGGGGTTTGACCTGTCCAAACTGTGGCCGACTTTAAGGATTGAGGCAGAGCAGCAGAGTTGCTGCTCCAGTCTCCCAGAGAGAAGAAAGCATCAAGCCTTATTTAAGGTGAGACTGCGATATCCAATTTACCCTGATGAATCTACATCTGAGACATTCCAGAAAAAAAGACTGCCAAGTGCTTTAAAGGGTCTACTACACAAACTGTGTTCCTGATGACTGAGGACCTGCCCCAGAGACTGTATCCTTCAAAAGGTTAGGAAAATAATTATCAATAGGATTAGTGGTTAGGTTAAAAGGGTTGTAGGAATTTGTAGGGTTAATAGTTAAGAAATTGTTGGTATTTGTTATAATTGAATATTGTTAATAAATAAATAATTTATAATAGTTTAAAAATTCGGTAACACACTGTCTCCACTCATCTGTAACCACTGACTCCCACAGTCCTTTCTTCCTGCTCTTCCAACATCCATCTTCTCTGAGCCTTGAAGGATGTGATATTAATGTCCCATTTAGAGCTGGACACCTCATAGTCACATATCCATATCAATTTTTTTAGCTGTGAGTCTTTGCATTACTACTGCCCACTACAAAAAGAGAAGCTTTTCTGAGGAAGGCCAAAAGCAATTCTAATCCCTGTGTATAAACTTAAGCATTGACCATTTAAAACCATATCCAGAAATGAAATTTACAGGGCAAAAAAAATGTTTAAGTAGCATGAAGTCATTTTCAATGAATTGTATCACTAAGGAGAAACAGGTTGAGATTAGGATGCTGATATTATAATTCTAGTTGCGTTACTTGTTTGACCACTGCGGTGCATTGTTTTTGGCATCAAACATCAATTTTTTACCATCATTTTGAAGAGTCCTTAAAAAAATGAACACTGTGTTCTCTCATACCTTTTGTAATTTAGTTAAATGATAAAACTCACTTGGGGCAACTTGATTCATACTGATAATGGGCCACTTATGAACAAGTGCTTTTAGGAGTTCTGCATGTTCCCACCGGTGTGTGAACTCTAGTACTTCAATGAGAGTATCAGGATTCCTAAGGGTGCAAAGAATTTCTGGCATATATGTACCTGCTCTGGAACTTAGTCTAGTTAAAACGACAACAGCCACATACAACATGTGAGTCAGGCAGATAGTGGCACAGACAAACAGAAAGGTGCAATTTGGTTTAACAGACTGCTTATAAAAATGAACTAAATGTTTAATGCATGTTGCTCAGATTTGGAGGTGGCAGTACTATTGTATCCATATTATTTATGTATTGGGAATTTAGACTCTACAGTTCTGCTTGGACTTTCTATCATTAGAGTACTGTGTGAAACATTAGTTAAATATGTTTATTCCTCAAACTAACAAATTAGTGTTTTCCAATGAGTAGAATATTTGAAGTCTTATTTTTGACCTCCCAAGAAGAGAGTCATAGCTCTTAACAAACTACCAAATGTACTTATCCCTTGACAATCTAAATGACATATAGTTTTGCATTTAAAAAAAAACATGTATCTTTTATAAATGACAAACTATTCATTTAATAATTTCTGAGTTATAAAAATTATATGCAGTTAGAAGAAATGAATGATAATGTTGTGACAAATTGGAGAGATCTTGCTGTTGTTTTTCATGCTTTTATAAGCAATAGGTTGATACAAATGCCTTTTATATCATGTTAACTTATACCCTATCTATAATAAGAATCCCATCTAGAACATCTGAGTACCTCCCACATATGTAAGTAAGCATATAGATAATTGAAAGATGTAGTTTTTAATTTAATTTTTGAAAAACTTTTAAAAATCAACGTTTTAAATTAAAATTTACTATTTCTATTTCTTTCATCTTAAAATATGAAACAAATAACAAAAGATTTCTCTACTGTTTGTATCTCATTCTTGAATGTTTCAGGAACTTTATTTCTTAAAATGCGTGTTTGAAACATACATTGCAAAACTCCTCTACCCTATTGCTCCCTCTTTTAAATTAGTTTACTGGCTTGGTCATTAATTTCAAAATTTTATCCAATATTCTGTGTTAAAAGTCAAGTATAAATATTACCAGGTATTCATTATGAATGAGTGAAATTAGCATGTTAATCAATCTTTCTTCATGTTGATTGAGGATAATGGCTCTCTCATTCCCTCCATTATGACCCCCCCAGTTGTTATGATATGAATGAAAATTTTCTGATGGGGTGGTGTTAAGGATTCTAAATGTTGATTGGTCCTGCTTGCTGTATGTTACTTTGTCTCTGGTTAAATAAATGCTGAGGCCTGAAGATTGGGCAAAGACAGAGATAGGTGGGACTAGGGGCTTTTAGACAGAGACAGAGAACATTTTGGGAAAAAGAAAGATGGCCGCCAGAGAAGAAGCCAGGAGTAAAAAAAGAAGACACACCATGGGGTAGATTAAAGAAGATCCTTCCACGTGGCCTGGAATATTGGCTTAGTATGGAGAATAATAGTCCAAAGGGATGTATGTATATATGGGGTCATATTTGGATAATAGAATTATGAGCTAGCTTAGATGGGATAGGATTGCACAACCCAGGCCTAGGCTTGTTCAGATCCACCTGATGTCTGTGTGTATTCATTTATAATATCAGGTTAAGGATTAACACTGCGGACCAATTAAAGATAATATAAATACTGGTTAAATAATTTAATTAGGCATTTTTTTCTACATATGGTGCCTAGCGTTTGGCAGTTAAAATCCATGTTTACAGCTTGAGAAAGCCCGGATAAAAAGTAACTTCCTAGCCAAAGAGCACGGAGCTCCTTTAACAAAAGCTAATGCCTTACAGCAAAGGTGGGAAGCTTAGCTTTCTTTATATGAGAAATAATTGACAGCCTTCTAAACAGAGGTTGAGAATGGAATTAACTGCCTAAATTAAAAATGGAGAAATTCATAATGTCTCAATATGTTTGGATTCCAATTGAGTTTGTTTCTCTTAACATACGGATAATTTTTACAATGACAATTGTGGTTCTATGTATACTTTTTGAGAAAGATTTGACTAGGATAGGCTTAAGGATATCTGTAGGGAAGAGAGCTTACAGATGGAATGCTAAGCTGCTGAAAATAACAATGGGGGAAGGAAGCAATATGAAAGATGTCAGAGGGAGCTCACAGGTGCCTAAATACCAGGTGCTTATCAAGAGTATCTGGGAAAGGCCCACCAAGGATATACAGTCAAAGCTAGATTTTAGAAATAATGAACAACACTTTAATAACAACATGGGATGACAATTAGACCAAGGCTTTTGGAATGTTGTTGTTTCTTTGCTTGATTTTTGTTTAGATGTCTTTATTTTCCTATATCAGAAGGTAAAAAGGATATTTTTGTAATTTGACAATGCTGAGATATAAGAGATTTTTAAAGATATAAAGAAAAAGGGGTAACAAGCCAGTCTCCTTAGATGTGGGGCTGGTAAACTGATTTCAAGAGAGATTTTAGATGCTAAGGGAATTACATTAATTGTTGGGTGTGATGGTACATGCCTTTAATGCCACCATTTGGAAGACAAAGACAGGTGGATCTCTGACCTTTGGCAAGGTCAGCCTCGGCAACAAAGTAAATCCAAGACAAAGAGAAATCCTGTCTCAAATAGATAGATAGATAGATAGATAGATAGATAGATAGATAGATAGATAGAT
>CAJQZJ010015385.1:496397-543187 GCA_907164525.1 Lophiomys imhausi
GATAGATAGATAGATAGATAGATAGATAGATAGATAGATAGATAGATGATAGATAGATAGATATGTTAATTGTGAGAAATTATATATTTTCAGAACACAGGGACCATACACCAAAGAAGACAAGACAAGTCCAGATGGTCCAGCTCACAGACTATTCCAGCCAGGATTTTAATGAAGCCCTGAACTTTCCCATTCAAAGTTCAACTTCAGACTACAAACTGCTCAGGACATTCAAATTGCTGAACACATAAAGACCAGACTATTAAATTGGTTAACCATTTTTTTCTATTTTATTTGGGCCCCCAAACAGGTTTTGTACATCCCAATTCAACAGTAAGCAATTTTAAGAGAGCGATGTCCCAGTCCCAAAAGATGGGGGAATAATATTTTGGTCATTTGTGAGTGGAAAAAATAATTATTTTGTGATTTCATTTAGATCTCCTGCAAGCATGCATATATTTTAGGTTTCTACTGTATTATATTTCCATGCAACCCCTCAAGTGGCCTTAATTTTTTTCCACTCTCCTTTTCCAATTGATCGTCTCTTTCTGTTTTTCTGTATATTCTTACAGATTTTTTTTTCCCTTTTTGGCTTTTAGACTGGGAATGTTAGGCTTAAACAGTGAGTCTGTATTGCCATCTGCTGGAAAATGCTGGAATGGAAGCTGTTTTCATTCAGAATCATAATGATAGGAATATTGCAACAGATTAAAAACTTGAATACATCTAGATGATTTTGTGTTAAAATGTATCATGCATATTTGTCAATATTTCTTTAATTTTCCATTTTTTTGTCTTATTTCATCATTATCTTTGTTCTTCTTTTTTGCTTGTAGGAAAATATGAATTTAGAAAATTTTATTTTTGCATAAGAAATAATAAATGCAATTATTCAATATGTACATGTAGTAAAACAATAAGTTGTCTCTATCATCTCTGAATATGCATGTGTTCAGAGGAGAAAAATGTGAAAAGAAACAAATCATGGACATTGGTGGATACAAATAATATGTAACTCGTGGACTCAGGCTAGTGTGGGATTTATTTCCATTTAACTCAGAGGCTTAGCAAAGGTTGGTTTTGGAAAAAATTTGTGATTTATTTTGTTTCCTAATCCAGAAGTTACTATTCAATTTATGTTATAACACTCATGCAAAGACAATTATTTAACAAACGAGAAGAGTGATTAGACAATGCATCACCAGAGAAATCGAAATATAATGACATGAAATAAGACTTTCGAATGTTAAACATGCTGCCATTAATTTCATCATGGTTGAAAATATGAAATAAACAACAATTTGGGTGATTTTTGACTTATAGATGTCTATAGTTGAAGTCAGTTAAGCTTTTATTAATCTTATTAGGCTACCTAATAATTAAAAATAGAAATAGAGAGATAGATGAAGATTTAACTAACTAGCAATTAGGTAAATTAGTTCTACTTCAACTGCAACACAATTATGAGCAAATATGAATATGGTGGTTTTAGTACAAACGAGTTTATTCACTTAGACACGTACCATCATGTTCTTATGTGTGTTTGTGTGTGTGTGCGTGTGTGTGTGTCACACTGTGGAGGATTTGTATAAGATATGTGCAACATGTGAATGTCACAAGACAGTTTTGAGAATTTGGTTCTTTCTTTCCATCATGTAGTTCCCAGAGATGGAATTAAGCTTCCTGGGCTTGGCTGCAGGGGAATTTGTCAACTAGGCAATTTCAAATCTTCTCTATATCTTTATATTTACCCGAGGGGGTGGGTGGCGCTGGACCACAGAACTTCTGACAGAAAGGCACAGGCTGATCCTGAGAACCCCTTGAGTGTAGCTTGGGAGGTTCATACCCACAGTCCTGACACCCTAGATACAGGGAACCTGTTAGAAGCCCTGCCAACCCACATAGGCTACTCTGGAACACAGCGCCTCTGACAGGGAAAAGGCTGCTGAGACCCCCCGGAGTCCAAGTGCTATCAACATAGATGCCTTGTGAACTCAATATAAGAACTCCACTCCATGCCTGCACCCACTTTGACAGGGCTCTCAGTCCACCGCCTCAGTCTACACCATCTGGATCTTGGTCTTGAGCAGTAGAGCAGTTCTGAATTATTGTGTGCTTCCTGGGATGATGTGCTGCACCAAACCAAGAAACTTCTGACTAAGTACACAGGTTGATCCTGAAACATCATGTAGAGTGGTGCAGAAGGACCATGACCACAGACACCTTAGATATAGGGAAACTGCCAGAAGTCACATTGGTGCAGACAGGCTAGAGTGGAGCATAGTGATTCTGGCTGGGAAAAGGCAGCTGAGATTCCACGAATCCAAGCACTGTGGAGAGGGTGTGAATTCAACATCAGAACTCCCTGGTGGTACCTGACTTGCCCCTCAGTGGAATAACCAGGCTACAACACAGAGAGCTCTGACTCTGGAGCAGTGACACAACCCTGGACCATTGCTCACCACCTGGGTTATGTGGGCTGTATCAGATCACAGTGCTTCTGGCTACAAGGTGCATGCTGAACCTTAGAACAGTTTGGGAGGACCACAATCATGGTTCTGATGCATAAGGTGCAGGGTAACTGCAGCTCTAGCATACAGCCTGTGGCCAGCCAACCCCACAGACATCACTAAGAAGACCAGCTGGATCTCAGGAACCTGCAGCCAGAAATAACATACCCCACCCCAAACTCTGACCTGAATTTTCAATTGGTAATAACAGGAAGGTGTTACCTCTGGGAGGTACACTTAGAACTAGCCCCCACAGAAAGCCCCATCCAGCCTGTGGGAGCTACAGATCACCAAGTTATATGGCCTCTACATCAAAGCTCCTTTTCTTGGCACCAACTACAGAAGGCACAAGAAACAAAGAGCTAAGAACAACCAGATGCCTAAAGGCCAGTGAAAGAATAGAGCTGAGAAAAGTCAGGAAAATATGACACCAAGAAAATTCAGCTAGGCTAGTATAAGCCATGACAACCCTACCACAGCTGAAACACAAAAAAAATGATGACAAATCTATACTTTGGAAAGTGATAGAAGCCTTATAAGACAAAAATAAATCCCTAAAAGAATTTTAAGAATCCACAGTCTTACAAATGAAACCAATGGAGAATTCCATTAGAGACCTCTAAGTCAACTCAGCATAATATGAATGGGAAAGAGACAAGGCTATGAAAGATATGAAAGACTGGCAGACAAAGACAACCAGATTGGAGCAGGAAACATAGAACATGTAAAACTGTTCAAGACTTGACATTGGAAATGGAAGCAATAAAGAAAACACAAGCAGAGACAATCCTGGAGGTGGAAAATCAAGTGATGAGAACAGGAACTACAGATATGAGCATCAAAAATAGGATACAAGTGATGGAAGACAGAATCTCAGGTGTTTGATTCGAGTGAAGAAATCAGTACAACAATCAAAGAAAATGAGAAATCCAAGAAAGTTCTCACCCACAACATCCAAGAAATAAAGGATTCAATAAAAAGATGGAACCTAAGAATTATAGGCATAGAGGAAAGATAGTCATTCTTTTTTTCTGTTTTTGTTTTTTTAATAATTTATCTTTTATTTCTTCAAGTTACATCTCAATCACAATCCCCTCCCTACTCCCCCCTCCAGTCCCACCCTTCCACCCTCCTCCCCCTCAACCCCCCATCCTCTACCCTTTTTTTTTTTTTTTTTTTAGTTTAAGATATTTCTTTTTCCCCCCAGAAGCTCTCCCTTTCAGTCCAACAAATGGTTCTTTCTCTTATAACTATAAATATAATACAAAACAACAGAAATAAATAGGCCACAATTATGAGAGATATATGGCTTAGCATACATTCCCAATGTCCAATCCATATGTATTTGGCATCTGACTTTAACATTCTACTATCCAACCATCGCCATGAGTTTAAAGTTCTATATCTAACTCAGCTTTCATACTAACTTGCATCACAATTTTAAAAATATCTTCTTAGATCCAGATCACCCTCTTGTTTCCTAAACAACTCAAAATTTAACTATGAGACTCTAGCTATCCGTCAACCACCTCAGAGACCTGAGAGGGATAAATATATCTGATTATATAGGGATAAATATGTCTGATTATACAGGAAATACAGGGCCTGCAGCTTCCAAGACTTAGAAATGACATACCAGTGGCTGCCTGGACAGTTCCCATTTTCTCTCCATACATTACAGCATCAATCTTCAGCCATTTGGCCCCGTTTCTCTGACAGACATTGATTGTAGAGCAGGAATTATGAAGGACTTACATACTCTGTCTTGGCAGAGCTAGGCTGTCGACTCACCAGCTTCCAAGTTTTGTCCTTTTTGGACAGCAGTCTGTCTACAGTTGACTCAAGGGGTTTTTCTTGCCAAGAGAAAAGCTTACCACCAATTCAACCATCTCCCACTGGAGATTCTTCGATGTTCATCCTCTACTTGGAGTAGAATAGGGGGTGCTGTCAGGAGCTGACATGTCTTGATATCAAAAAATCTTAAGTTAAGAAAACATCTTTGAATGCCATATTCTGCAGATCTCTTGAGGTTTTTGAAGATGCCCTATCTATCTCTTATTAGATAAGCAAATATTGCTTGTCTCTTAGCAACTTGATTTCTGAGTAGCTTAGAAAATAACTGTGATAGATTGTCAAAGTTACTAGCAAAATGACACACTTTCATAACTATTAGTTTCCATTTCTTAATTATCCTAAACAGATTATGACAGTTGGTAACCAGAGGACAAAACTTTACATTTCATTTTTAAGCATTACTAGGTACAATACCTTTAAGAAGCATTACCCTTAATTTTGTATCAGTATACAAAGATCAATACCAATGTGGCCAAATGTAATCTTAATTTTGTATCAATATACAAAGACCGATACCTGTGTAGCACAATACAATTTTAATTTTGCATCAATATACAAGGGTCAATACTATTGTGGACAAATATAATCTTAATTTTGTATCAATATACAAATATCAATACTGATGTAGTCCAATACAATCTTAATTTTGCATTAATATACAATGATCAATACCATTTTAGCCAAATATAATATTAATTTTGTATCAATATACAAAGGTATAAGGCCATATTCAAGAATCTGTCCTATTTTCTTGATCTTTCCTATACTATGTCTATGTCCCATTTTTTCTCAAGTCTGTTCACTCCTACATAGGAGAGAAAGAAGGGTACAGAAAAGAAAAAGAGAGAAGTCCCTGAGTCTAACCTCCAAAACCCATTTAACAAGACATTTAACAGCTTGTAGTCTCTTCCCCTAAATAACAAAATTTTCTGCTATTCATCAAATAACCAAAAAGGGGGGGAATACTCTCCCCACCTTCTGGGGATGGGACGTTGTTATCTTAAAATGACTTCCTGATGATTTGGGACATAGTAAACCTGTTTGGGGCCCAAATAAGAATGGAAAAATGGTTAAAAATGTTAATAGAATCATTTGATGTTCAGTCCTTTTGTGCTCAGCTATTTAGATGTCCTAAGAAGTTCGTAGACAGAAGCTGATCTTCAGGGCTTTACTGAAGTTTTGGTTGGAGCAGTCTGTGGAGCTGAACAAACTTAGCGAATTTTAGTTGTTGTGGTTGTAGACTTTTGACGAAACAGCTATTGAGGAAGTCTGCAATGCTGGATTATCTGGGCCACTCGTCTTCTTTGGTGTCTGATGTGTTTTCTGCTGAGGTTTCCGTTGTCCAGTTGTCCCTGGATTCCTTGAATGGATGCTTTAAATCTCCTGAAAGATAAGAACAGAGCCCTGCCCTAATCCTAACTATGGGACAATTACCTTTTTTTTTTTGGGGGGGGGTCAGGTAATATTTTTCATATAGCAAATTTGGTTGAGGAATAGATAGCTAGAGTCTCATAGTTAAATTTTGAGTTGTTTACGAATCAAGAGAGTGTTCTGGATCTAAGAAGATGTTTTTAAAATTGTGATGCAAGTTAGCATGAAAGCTGAGTTAGATATAGAACTTTAAACTCATAGACATGGTTAGGTAGTAGAATGTTAAAGTCAGGTGCTAAATACATATGGACTGGACATTGGGAATGTACGCTAAGCCATATAACTCTCATAATTGAGGCCTATTTATTTCTGTTGTTTTTTATTGTATTTATAGTTATAAGAAAAAGAACCATTTTTTGGACTGAAAGGGGGAGCTGTTGGGGGGAAAATGATATACCTTAAACTAAAAAAAAAAAAAAAAAAAAAAAAAAGGTAGAGGAGGGGGGGGGAAGGGGAAGAGGGTGGGAAGATGGGACTGGAGGAGGGAGTAGGGAGGGGATTGTGTTTGAGATGTAACTTGAAGAAATAAAAAATAATTTTTAAAAATAAAAGAATTACAGGCATAGAGGAAAGAGATGACTCCCAACTCCAAGGTCCAGGAGAAATCTTCAATGAAAGCATAGAAGAAAATTTCCCAAACATAAAGAAAGAGATTCCAATAAAATTCCAAGATCATACAGAACTTCAAACAGATTAGACCAAAAGAGAAATTCCTCTTGCCACATAATAATTGAATCTCCAAATGTACAGAACAAAGAAAGAATATTAAAAAGCGGTAAGAGAAAAAGGTCAAGTAATTTATAATGGCAGACCCATGAGAATTACACCTGAATTCTCTGAAACTTTAAAAGCCAGAAGGGCCTGGGCAGACATCCTACAAGTACTAAGAGACCATAGGTGCCAGCCTAGACTACTTTACCAGCAAAACTTTCTATCAGCATAGATGGAGAAAACAAGATATTTCATGACAAAGACAAATTTAAACAATATCTATCCACAAATCCACCTATACAGAAGATCTTAGAAGAAAAATTCCAACCCAGAAAAGAAAACTACACCAAAATAAAAAAGGAAACAAAAACCCTGCTGCAGCTAAACCAAAAGCAACACACAACCATTGCCTACATCAAAATCAGAGGAAATACAACTTATGGTCATTAATATACCTCAACATCAATGGACTCAACCTCCCAATAAAAAGACACAGATTTACAGAATGGATCTGTAAACAAGACCCATCATTTTGCTGCATACAAGAAACACATCTTACTAACAACGATAGACTTTACCTCAGAGTAAAGTACTGGAAAAAGGTTTTCCAAGCAAATGGGCCCTGGAAACAAGTGGAATAATCATCCTAATATCAAATAAAATATACTTTCAACTGAAATTAATAAAAAAAATATAGGGAAGGGCATTCCATACTTGTTAAAGAAAAAGTTCAAGAAGATGACAACACAATAATGAATATCTAAGCCCCAAATAAAAGGGCACCCACATTTGTGAAAGAAACTGTTCTACAACTTAAACCACATACCGATCCCCACACATTAAGAGTGGGAGACTTCAACACCCCACTCACAACAAAGGTAAGGTCATTGAGAAAGAAACCAAACAGAGAAATAAAGAGCCTAACAGAGGTCATGAACCAAATGGACCTAATAGATATCTACAGAACGTTCCACCCAAACACAAAAGAATACACTTTCTTTTCAGCATCTCATGGAACTGTCTCCAAAATTGACCATTTAGTCAGACACAAAGCAAGCCTCAACAGACACAAACACAAAAAAAAAAAAAAAATTAAAATAGCTCCTTGTATCTTATCAGACCACCATGGATTAAAGCTGAACTTCAACAACAACAGAAATAACAAAAAGCCTGCATATTCATGGAAACTGAACAACTCAATAAAAACTGCGTCAGAGAACAAATAAAGAAGGAAATCAAAGGGTTCATAAAATCCAACAAAAATGAAGGCACATCACACACAAACCTGTGGGTCACAATGAAAGCAGTGCTAGGAGGAAACTTCATAGCACTAAATGCCTTCAAAAAGAAAACTGTGACAGCGCACATTAGCAGTTTAACAGCAGAACTGGAAGAGCTAGAAAAAACAAGCAACCACTCCCAGGAAGAGCAGAAGGCAGGACAAAATCAAATCTAGGGCTGAAATCAACAGCCTAGAAACAAAATGAACAATTCAAAGAATCAAAGAAACCAAGAGTTGGTTCTTTGAGAAAACCAACAAAATAGACAAATCCTTAGAGAAACTAATGAGAAGACAGAGGAAAAATACCCAATCAACAAAATCAGAAATGAAAAGGGTAAGATAACAACAGACATGGAAGAAATACAGATAATTTTTAGCACTTACTTCAAAAACCTTACTCCACAAAATTTGAAAACCTAAGCTAAATGGACAATTTCCTTGATAGAGTCCACTTACCAAAATTAAATCAAGATCAGGTTAACAAACTAAACAGTCCTATAACCCCTAAGGAAATAGAAACAGTCATTAAAAGTTTCACAACCAAAAAAAGCACAGGACCAGATTATTTCAGCACAGAATTCTATCAGATCTTAAAAGAAGAGCTAATACCAATACACTTCAAACTCTTCCACAAAATAGAAAGAGAAGGAACACTGCCAAACTCATTCTACGAGGCCACAGTCACTCTGATTCCTAAACCACACAATGACCCAACAAAGAAAGAGAACTTCAGACAAATTTTCCCCATAAACATAGATACAAAAATACCTAATAAATTACTGACAAACCGAATCCAAGAATACATTGAAAGTAACATACACCATGACCAAGTAGGCTTTATCCCATGTATGCAGGGGTGGTTCAACATATGAAAGTCTATCAATGTAATTCACTATATAAACAAGCTGAAAGAAAAAAAAACACACATGATCATCTCTCCAGAAGCTGAAAAAGCAATCTCCTTCATGCTAAAAGTCCTTGAGAGATCTGGCAAAGAAGGACCATACCCAGAAATGATAAAGACAATATACAGCAAGCCAATAGCTAACATCAAATTAAATGAAGAGTAACTTAAACCATTTCCGTTAACCTCAGGGACAAGGCAAGGCTGCCCACTCTCCCCATGTCTCTTCAAAATAGTACCTGAAGTTTTAGCTATAGCAATAAGACAACTAAAGGAGATCAAGGGGATCCAAATTGGAAAGGAGGAAGTTAAATTATCCCTATTCACTGATGATATGATAGTATAATAAGTAACCCCCAAAATTCAACCAGAGAACTACAACAACTGATAACACCTTCAACAATGTAGCGGGATACAAAATCAATTCAAAAAATCATAAGGCCTTCTTAATACGAAAGATAAATGGGCTGAGAAAGAAATTAGGGAAACACCACCTTTTACAATAGCCACAATATATATATATATATACACACAATACATGCGGGTAACTCTAACCAAGCAAGTGAAAGACCGGTATGAAAAAAACTTCAAGTCCTAGAGAAAGAAATTGAAGAAGACATCTGAAGATGGAAAGATATCCCATACTCATGGATAGGTTGGATCAATATGATAAAAATGGCCATCCCACCAAAGCTATATACAGATTCAATGCAATTCCAATCAAAATACCAATGCAATTATTTACAAACCTTAAAAGAACAATTCTTAACTTCATATGGAATAACAATAAACCCACAATAGCTAAATCAATCTTGTACAATAAAAAAACATCTGGGGCTATCAACATCCCAGATTTCAAGCTATACTACAGAGCAAAGGTAATAAAAGCAGAATGGTACTGGTATAGAAATAGACCACTGGATCAATGGAATCGAATTAAAGACCCAGAAATGAACCCACACACCTAGGGTCACTTAATTTTTGACAAAGAAGCCAAAACTGTATAGTAGAAAAACTACAGCATCTTCAACAAATGGTCTAACTGAATGTTGACATGAAAAAGAATGCAAACTGACCCATACTTATCACCTGTACAAAACTTAAGTTCAAGTGAATCAAAGACTTTAACATAAAGCCTGACACACTAAATCTAATAGAAGAAAAAGTAGAAAAAACCTTGAACTCATTGGCACAGGTGACAACTTCCTGAACAGAACACCAATAGCTCAGGATCTAAGACTAACAATCAAGAAATGGGACCTCATGAAACTGAAAAGCTTCTATAAGGCAAAAGACACTGTCATTTGATCAAGTCATCAATTTACTGGGAAAAGATCTTCATCAACTCCACATGTGACAGAGGGCTAATATCTACAATTTATAAAGAACTCAAGAAATTAAACAATTCAAAAAAATGGGGAACTAAGCTAAAAAGAGAATTCACAAAAGAAGAATCCCTAATGATTGAGAGACACTTGAAGAAATGCTCAGAATCCTTAATCATCAGAGAAATCCAACTCAAGACGAGTCTGAGATTCCATCTCACACCAGTCAGAATGGCTAAGATCAAAAACTCAAATGAGCTGGTGAGGTTGAGGAGAAAGAGGAACACTCCTCCATTGTTGGTGGGAGTGCAAACTTTTACACCCACTATGGAAATCAGTCTGGCAATATCTTAGAAAACTTGGAATAGCTCTACCTCAAGACTCAGCCATACCACTTCTGTGTATATATCCAAATGATTCCTCACCAATCTGCAAGGACACCTCCTCTTCTATGTTCATAGTAGCTTTATTTCTAATAGTTAGAAACTTGAAACAACTCAGATGTCCCTCAACTGAAGAATGGATAAAAAACTGTGGTACCTTTACACAATGGAAAGCTACTCAGCTATCAGAAAGAAGGAAACCATGCAATTGCAATGAAATGGAAGGAAATAGAAAAGCTCATCCTGAGTGAGCTAATCCAGACTCAGAAAGATGCACATGGCATCTATTCACTTACAATTGGATTTTAGCCAAGTAGTATATGATGACTTTCTTTTAACCAATACACCAAAAGGAACAAGAACATAGACCTTGTTACCTGTTAGTGTGACACTTTACCCTAATCGAGTGGCCATATAGGCCCCCAGTGCAAGAGGAAGCTCTTAACACTCATATAACTGTTGAATTGACAGGGGCTTATATGAAAGGGCAAACCACTCCACAGGGGTAGGATAGGTGGGAGTGGTCAAAGAGGGTCGTTGGGTGGGACTGGGAGGGAGGGAGAGAGGGAGCTTTGATGGAGATGTAACTTGAAGTAATAAACAAACAAATTAATGACCATATCAATGATTGTTATCGGTACAGAATTCTATAACCTGCAGTGTTCTCTTCTTTCTCTAGTTTTCTGTGAATCATCTTTGCTTCATTTTCATCCATGATATTAGTCTTGCAGTTTTGGAGCAAGAGATCACTTAGTGTAAAATCAATTTGAAATCATAGAGTTTTTTAAGTCAGAGGTTTGTGCTGCCTTCTTTTTTTCATTAAATATGATTTATTTTATATTAGTGTGCAATTACAATCATTTATTTTTATTTAAATCATTTTGTGTTTTTTTTCATTTTCTTTCCTCCCCCCCATGTGTTCTGCTACCCTCATGATTTCCATACCCACAGACTTCATTTCTTTTGCTCCACCCTCTCTACGTGAAAAGCCAAACAGAAAAACAAAATACAAAAGTCAAAGCAAGCAAACAAAGCATATCCTACCTCAACTACCTCCTCAAAAAAAGAACTTTTTTAAAGAAGTGTTGTAATAAAAATGCCTTATCATTAGCTATAGTCATCATGTTATGTAAGAGAATACCAGAAAATATTATATTTATCAAACTATTGAGCTTTATATAATCATCAGCTTAAATGTACTCACAATTTGATGATCACTATTCCTCTATCTTTTATTCTCTGTCTCCCTTTGTAAAGACAATGCAGAGCTATAATTGCTTATCAGATACAATTTCAAATAAGAATACAAGGTATTAAATACAAAACAATGAAAAATTTTTTATTATTAAATTGAAACTTAAATTTGACTTTTCCATATAATACATTTAACTAGTTTTAATCACCAATGATTATATTATTTCCATATAATTTATAAAAGAAAATATTTACTTGTGAATGAATAATCGGTACACTATTAAATATTGTAAGCAAGACCTTGACTTGTTTACTGAAACAAATTGCTTTTGGGAACTCAATTCTTATAATATAGCAAAAGCATATGTTTGAAGAAATTAATTTCAATATTTAAAGGCAATTTATACATATATATATGTATAAAATAAATACAGTTATGATTACTAAGCACTAAATGCCAGGTTAAGAGTTCTTTGAATATGTTGAAAGTATAAATTTTAGGTAATTTAGTACATAATTTTATCATTCTTAACATGTATGCTTCATGATCAGCTAATGGGAAGTGTATAGATTTGTGCTCTGTTCCAAAACAGGTTCAGTGTTTTGTTTTAATGATATTTGACTTCATGAAAATGATATTAATAATCCTAAACTTTAGGATTTATTTTCTTATCTTTTGCCTTTAAAATGTGTAGTCAAGTTCTCCCTGGAATGAGTGAAGAATTTTAAGTATGATTCATCTGAGAATTTTATTTCTTCACTAATTAAATAATCATGAATTGTAAAATATGTAGTTTAATACATTATATGTAAGCAATGATGACAAAATAATTATTAAGAGATTATAAAAAGAAGCAAATCTCAAAAAAAAGAAAATAACTATATAGAATTTAAATTTCCTCAACAGTACACAATATTAAAGACATATGATTAAACCAGATTTCTATGGTTCTGACTGTTATAAAATTTACAACTGAAAATATAAGCAATCAAAAGCAATGGTATTTGTAGAGCTATTTAATAAATCAGTATTTGAACAAAAGTTTTGCCAATTTAAAAATATTCATATATAGTTTTCCCCACAAGGAAATAAATGCAATCTTCTTTTTCTTATCTTTTTTCCTTCTCTTTTACTTTTCTTGCTTTGAGACAATGTCTATAATAATGTCAGAAACTAACCCCATAACGTCTCACCAACCTGACTTCCTAAGCATGATCTGAAAAAGATAAGAAGAGACTGATTTAGTGAAAGACTTCAAAGACTTAGAAGCCTCAACTTTACTCAAAGACCTAAAGGAAACTAAAAATGCTGAAATTTGGAAGGGCAGAATTTCCCAGCAAAGAACATGCCAATTGGTTATCCATACCAAATAGTCATCCTTGAAGCATGAATGCAGGTAGTGTTATAGATGGAATAGGATATGTTTAGAAATATGTGTGTATATCCATATAGATTTTGAATTGGAAAGTATATGATGAGGATGTAGGCCATGGTTTGGGGAAACAGAAAGAAAGTGGTATGTGGGTTTCCAGTGAAGAATAAGAAACTGATCAATGTAATTACATTATAGTCTCTAAATTAATAAAATGAAAAGACAGATGGAGAATAGAACTTAAAACTTTCAATATGAATCCAAAATTAGAAAACTGCTCCTAATGCTATTACAATCTATGCCCCTGAAATTACACATGCATGCACTGTAAGAGGAAATATTATATGAGCAAAACCAAAGAAATATACAATTTACAAACTGCTTCTGATGTGAAAATCCCAGCACAGAAACTATAGAACAAAGACCAAAGCATCATGCTACCTCAAATAAAAAAGAAGGAAATGGAATTTGTAAAACATGTAAGCATAGGCAGAAAGAGGCCTGTTTAGAACGTGGGAATTTTCAGGAGGAGAGAAGGACAACACTGAGGGTATGCAGAATGGGGACAAATAAACACAAGTGTGTTGGTTTGTGTGTGTGTGTATGTGAGAGAGAGAGAGAGAGCAAGAGAGAAAGAGAGAGTGATATTCTAAAATATAATGAAATTCATTCACTTACACACTAAATAAAAAAATAAGCTAAAAGCTTTTTGTCTCAGATGTCACATATATAGAGACAAGAAAAATAATCTGAATCACTCAATTGCTTCCTTGATATTTAACGTGTTATCTACTTAGTGTCTTGTCATAATTAAAATACTAAGTTTAAAAAGAGAACACAAAGTGTTATCAATGTTTAGATTTCATTTTGATTGCATGGAAGGCACTGCAGAGACTGATGAAGTCAAGATGTTTCTAACATCATAAGCTTAATGAGAGATCATTTTATTAAATTGTCATTCCATACAATTATTCTCTTCTCTAATAACCACAGCATTTTCACATTAAAGAACTCACCTCATTCAAGATACCCCCAAATAGATTAGTATCATCTGACCTGATAAAAATCAAAAGGAAGTAAATCAGCAAACCAATGTATATTTCTATTTTTTTCTATTTATTCATAAAATGTCCTAGCAGAGCTGCCTTGTTTTGCCTCAGTAGAAGACGAGGCACTTAGTCCTAATGCGATTTGAAGTGCCAGAGTATGTTGGTACTGGATTGGAGGGACTATGGGGGAAGTGGGTGGGAGAGGGCACTGTGAGGAGGGAGGGAGATGTGATTGGAATGTAAAATAAACAATTTTTAAAAGTTTATAAAACTTTCTTGACATATTCTGTTACTTTGATTAGAAACTTAATAATAAGCTGTTCTTCTCTCTTATGGTTTTCTCCCTTACAATCTTCCAAGTGGCTTCAGCATTTGCATTTCTCAAATACAATTTGAATGCCAACAAATTGTCTTGGACATCTTCATTAACTCCTTCATGCCTTAACAACAGGGCAGTTTGTAAAAAAAAATTATGGCTAATTAAATTGTTTAACCAGTATTTAGGTTATATTTAATTGATTCGGCAGCTGTTAATTCTTTAACCAGACATTATAAATGAATAAACAGACGCCACATGGATTTTAACAAGCTTTGGCCTGAATTGTGCAATCCTAGCCCATCTAAGCTATCTCTTAATTCTATTACCCAAATATGACCCCATATATAGATACGTCCCCTTGGACTTCCATTCTCCACAATATGCTGATGTTCCTGACCATGTGGAATGAGGTTCCTTTTTCTAACCCATGGTGTGTGCCTCCTTCCTGCTGCTCCTTGCTGGAATGAATTAATCCTCTGCTGGCTGGAATCCCAGAGTATTGAGGCATTATAAATTCCTCAATTTTTAATCTAGGCGGTTAATTCCGCTCTCAAATTCTGTTTAGAAGGCTGCCAGTTTTTTAGTAAGTAAGGAGAGCTAAGCCTTAGCTCTCTGCCTTGTTGCAAGGCAACAGCTTTTGTTAAGTTAGCCGCATCTTTGAAATGCATTTGGGTTTGGTTCCCTGGTCTTTGGCTAGGAAACCGGCTTTCACCTGGGCCTAGCTCAGTCTGTAAGCATGGATTCTAATTGCCCCGCGTTGGGCGCCATATGTAAAAAAAGATATGGCTAATTAAATTATTTAACCAGTATTTATATTATTGTTAATTGATTCGGTGGCTAATCCTTAACCATCCATTATAAAAGAGCACACAGAGACCACATGGATTTTAACAAGCCTTGGCCTGAATTGTGCAATCCTAGCTTATCTAAGCTAGCTCTTCATTCTATTACCCAAATATGACCCCATATATACATACGTCCCCTTGGACTGCCATTTTCCACAATATGCCGATGTTCCTGGCCATGTGGAATGAGGTTCCTTTTTCTAACCCATGGTGTGTGCCTCCTTCCTGCTGCTCCTGGCTGGAATGCCTTCTACTTCCTGCTGCTCTAATCCCAGGAAGTCCCACCTTTCTCTGTCTTTGCCCAATCTCAGGCCTCGGCATTTTATTTAACCAACCAGAGTCAATGTAAGTAACAGACAGCAAGCAGGACCAATTAATTAACATTTAGAATGCTTAACACTACCCCAAAAGTTTACTTGCTTAACCATTTTTTTTACAATTTATTTGGGCCCCCAAACAGGTTTTCTGCATCCCAGTTCAGCAGGAAGAAGTTTTAAGAGAGCAACGTCCCATTTCCAAAAAGTGGGGTAGATGATTCTTTGGTCATTTGATGTGTTATAAATGTTGTTTAGGAGTAATGGTTACAAATAGTTATATGGTCTTTTTAAGTAAGGTATAGGAAGTTAGACTTGGAGATTTCTTTGTCTTTTCTCTATCCTTCTTTCTCTCTTATATAGTGGGAAAAGGATTGAAAAGAAAAAGAGGGGGAATATGTGTATATAATATAGAAATGATAAGATATAAGGATAGATTATTGAATCTACTCCTATAGATCTTTGTATATTGATACAAATATAAGGATAAATTTTGATTAATTAGTACAGAATTTTATATTTTGACACAAGAAGGCATTCCAGCCAGGAGTAGCAGGAAGGAGCCACACACCATGGTTTAGAAAAAGGAACCTCATTCCACATGGCCAGGGACATCGGCATATCGTGGAGAATGGCAGTCCAAGGGAACATATGTATATATGGGGTCATATTTGGGTAATAGAATTAAAAGCTAGCTAAGATGGGCTAGGATTGCACAATTCAGGTCAAGGCTTGTTAAAATCCACATGGTGTCTATGTACTCATTTGTAATGTCTGCTTAAAGATTAACAACTGCCGAGCCAATTAACAACAATATAAATACTGGTTAAATAGTTTAATTAGCTTATGTATTTTTTTACATATGGCACCCAACATGGGGCAATTAGAATCCATGCTTACAGACTGAGCTAGGCCCAGGTGAAAGCCGGTTTCCTATCCAAAGACCGGGGTACCAAACCCAAATGCATTTCAAAGGTGCCGCTAACTTAACAAAAGCTGTTGCCTTGCAGCAAAGGCAAAGATCTAAGGCTTAGCTCTCCTTACTTACTAAAAAACTGGCAGCCTTCTAAACAGAATTTGAGAGCAGAATTAACTGCCTAGATTAAAAATTGAGGAATTTATAATGCCTCAATACTTTTGTATTCCAATTGAGTTTGTTACTCTTAGCATGCAAATGATTTTTACCCTGACTATTGTGCTTCTGTGTATCTTTTTTGAGAAAGTTCAGACTAGGATAGTCTTAAAGGAAAGAATTTACAGATGGAATGCTAAATTGCCAACAATGATAATGAGGAATGAAGGAAGCCTTTCCTGATAAATAAGGGAACATTGATGGCAGCTGGAGCTAAGAGCTCCTTGGCTATGAGGTGCTTCTCAGGGCTTTCTGGCAAGGATTCACCAATAAAATACAGTGGCAACTAGATTCCAAGGGATAATGAACAAAGTCTTAATTGCAGCATGGGGTGGATGGCATGATTAGACAGGCCAAGGCCTTTGGAATGTTGTTTCTTTGCTTGACTTTTGTTTAGATTTATCTTGAGGTAGAAAGGATATTTTCCTGGTTTGGCATTGCTAAAACATAAGAGATTTTTGAAGATTTTGGGCAGATTTCAAATTGTCAGTAAGTTCAAAATTGTTCTCTGGGTTACAGAGATACTAATATCTGGGATTTAAGTGAAATATTTGAGCAGGGTGGTACTGGTACACACCCTTAATCCCTTAATCCCATCACACTAGAGGAAAAACAGGAAGATTTCTGGATTCTAGACCAGCCTGGTTTAAATAATGAAGGCAGGGCCGCCGGAACCCTGCTGATAAGATAAGTCTGCTTACAAAAGACAGTCTAGAATTTAAAAAAATGACACATTTTTTTCCTTGATGTTAAGTATAATAATATCCTTACTGATCTAATGGATAAATACACATAATCTTATATGTACATAAAGAGAAAGAAGTTACAAGCCAGTCTTCTTAGGTATGGGGCTCCCACTGGAGAACTGGTTTCAAGAGGCATTTTGCCCCTAAAAGACATCTGTTAATTGCTGGGTGTGGAGCTACATGACTTTAATCTCAGAACTTTGGAGGCAGAAACAGGCTAATCTCTGTGAGTTCAAGGCTAGCCTGGTGTGCAAAGTGAGTCCAGGATAAAGATACACAAAGTCCAGAAAAAAAAGGGGGAGAGATAAAGAGATATATTCTGTAAATCAATGTAAGGACCCAGAATTAGGCTTGGAAAGAACTTGCAAACTGCATGCCTCCCATAGCCAACAATTAAGAAAAGCTAATATAAAATAGCATATCATGCTATTCTAAACCAATCTCCTTAAGAATGGAGCTTCTATGGGAGAATTGGAACTCAAACTAATAAAAAATGGTTTAAGTAATGTTATTGTTTAATAAGGGTAATTCAATTATTTAAATTCATACCTTTATTTCAAAACTTGGGAGACAAGGACAAAACAGGCTTCTTGTGTGTTTGAGGCCAATCTAATCTACAGAGCTCTATAGAGCAAATCAAGACAGCCCAAGCTATAAAGAGAAACCCTGTCTCAATAAGGATAGATATATCCACATAGAAATTAAATCTCCAAAGAAAGGAGAAAAGGAAATAAAAAATATGTAAATGCATACCTTTGTTCCCAAAACATGGGAGACAAAGACAGAGACAGATTAGTTTCTTTTGAGTTTGGGGCCAACCTAATCTACAAAAAGCCAGAACAACACAGAATAAACCTGTTTTAATCAATTAATAAATGTCTGTCAACTGTAGAGGAGAATTCTTAAACTCCATACAGTCTTATGCTGTATTTTCAATTTAAAATAGATTATATATAGCATATGTATGTAATACTATTACATGATATCATTGTATGGCATGAATGGAGACTTACAGATGTCTTTCTTCTGTTCAAAAAACAGAAAATATTCCTTCATTGTTTTGTGCATCCTGCACATCCAAGGCATTTTGGTAATTGCAGAACTATAAGTTACTTGTGAGAAATTATATAATTTCAGGACAACCGGACCAGAGTCCAAAGAAGACAAAACAAGTAACACAAATGATCCAGCCTCATAGACTGCCACACTAGCTGTTTCCTCCAAAATCTGCATCCAGAACAACTTCGAACAGCTTGCTGGGATGGCCAAGCCTCAGAGACTGTTCCATACAGGACTTCAATAAACCCCCAAACTTTCCTACCAAGTCCAGCTTTGAACTACAAATTGCTGGGCACATAGAGACTGGACAACAAATGTTACATTTAACTTGTTTAACCATTTTTTCCACTTTATTGGGGTCCCCAAACAGGTTTTCTGCATCCCAGTTCAGCAGGAAGAAGTTTTAAGAGAGCGACGTCCCATTCCCAAAAAGTAGGGTGGATGACTCTTTGGTCATTTGATGTGTTATAAATGTTGTTTAGGGGTAATGGTTACAAATAGTTATATGGTCTTTTTAAGTAAGGTATAGGAAGTTAGACTTGGAGATCTCTTTGTCTTTTCTCTATCCTTATTTCTCTCTTATATAGTGGGAAAAGGATTGAAAAGAAAAAGAGGGGGAATATATGTATATAATATAGAAATGATAAAAAATAAAGATATAAGGATAGATTATTGAATCTGCTCTGAAACTTAAAATTATTATTATTCTTTAAATGAGGTTATCTTTTGATACATTGGTATAGAATTTTGTATATTGATACAAAAATAAGATTAAGTTTGATTCATTAGTATAGAATTTTGTATTTTGACACATAATATGTATATTTCAACTCTTGTATAAGGTATTGTGCCTGTACGAATCATTTAAAAGTATAGGTTTACTTCCAATTCTTTTTAAGGATCTATTTAGGAGTCTGGATAATACAAACTGACTGGCCAGTCAAGCTCCTGGTCATGTCAAATACTAGGTTAAACTGATAATAAATGGATAAAAATATACAGTTTGCTTGTTCAAAGATAGATAGATAGATGATAGATAGAATTATAAATAAAATAGTAGATGTCTTCAAAACCCTCAGAGGCATACAGAAAATGGCATTTAAAGATGTTTTTATTATTATAAGAATTGTTTGACTTAAGACAGTCAGCTCCTGACAGCTCCCATTTGACTTGGATGAAGATAATGAGCATCAAAAAGAAATCTCCCATCAGGAGACAATTCCTCAAAAAGAAATCTCCCATCAGGAGATAATTCCTATTGGGCAAAAATGTCCCTGCTCTCTCAACAGACTATATACAGTCCAAAGATGGACAAGAGCTTAAATACAGGTAAGTCGATGTCCTGATTCTGCAGAGACAGTATGGGAAAATCCTTATTTCCTGCTGCACAATTTAGTCTGTGAAAAATGCTTGGCCACTAGGCTGAAGATGATTCTCCAATGATATTGCGAGATATTTGGGATTGTCTTGGCAACAAATTGTCATATTTCTCTTTAGAAACTGTTCTCCTATGCTTCCTACACACTCAAATAATAACTTTATCCCTTCTTATGTCTTTGATGGGGTTGAAGGCATAATAGTTATAAAATTTCAATTGAACTTGAGTTGTTTAGGATTTAAAAGGATATTTTAAGTCTAAATAAAATCTTTAGGTTTATAAATATAGGATATGATAGAAATTATTTAGGTTCAGAACTTTAGACACACCAAGATAGATAGATGATTTTTCTTCTTCTTCAAGATTGCCTGATACAATTAGGCTGAACATTATGTACATAACTTTTCTTGATTGTTTCATATTTGTTCTTATTATTTTTACTGATGAGTTAAAAAAATTAGTCTTTTTATTAGACAAAAGGAGGGAATTGTTGGGGTAGTGTTAAGCATTCTCAATGTTAATTAATTGGTCCTGCTTGCTGTCTGTTACTTACATTGACTCTGGTTGGTTAAATAAAATGCCGAGGCCTGAGATTGGGCAAAGACAGAGAAAGGTGGGACTTCCTGGGATTAGAGCAGCAGGAAGAAGAAGGCATTCAAGCCAGGAGCAGCAGGAAGGAGGCACACACAATTGGTTAGAAAAAGGAACCTCATTCCACATGGCCAGGAACATCGGCATATCGTGGAGAATGGCAATCCAAGGGGACGTATGTATATATGGGGTCATATTTGGGTAATAGAATGAAGAGCTAGTTTAGATGGGCTAGGACTGCACAATTCAGGCCAAGGCTTGTTAAAATCCACATGGTGTCTGTGCACTCATTTGTAATGGCTGCTTAAAGATTAACAACAGCCGAGCCAATTAACAATAATATAAATACTGGTTAAATAGTTTAATTAGCCATATTTTTCTTTTTACAGCAGTTTAGAAAGAGCAAGAAAAACTTTTCAGTGCTGCTTTAATAAAACATTTGTTCTGATGGTAACATAAACTATCTAGCTCTGTGATATGGCCTCATCCTTAAACCTCACTATCATGGTTCACACAACTGAATAGGTGATTTATTCTTTCACTTCTTCCACATGGGTCACATTCAGTGTTCCTTGAACTCAGTTATATCTTAAGAGGCAAATATTTGCATGTATTACTTTTATTCAAAGGTTTTGCATACTTGGACTGTAAAATCATTTGCCAATTCCAATACTTATTTTTATTAAAATATTATTTATAGCTATTACCAATAAAGCTGCTATGAACATGGTTAAGGATATGTCCTTGTAGTTTGGTGAGGAATATTTAGGATATATGCCCAGGAGGGGTATGTCTTGGTCTTGAGGTAGAGCTATTCCAAGTTTTCTAAGATATCACCAAACAGATTTCCATAGTGGTTGTACAAGTTTGCACTTTCACCAGCAATTGAGGAGTATTCCCCTTTCTCCACAATGTAGCCAGCATGTGCTGTCATTTGATATTTGATCTTAGCCATTCTAACAGGTGTGAAATGGAATCTGAGAGTTGTCTTGAGTTGCATTTCTCTGATGGTTAAGGATGTTGAACATATATTTCTTCAAGTGTCTCTCAACCATTATGGATTCCTCTTTTGTGAATTCTCAGTTTAGCACAACCAAGATGTCCCTCAACCAATGAATGGATTAAAAAAGAAAAACTGTGGTACATTTACACAATGGAATGTGTAATCCATCAGAAATAAGGAAATCATGCAATTTGATGCCAAATGGACAGAACTAGAAAAGCTCATTCTGAGTCAGCTAACCCAGACCCAGAAAGATGTACATGGCATATATTCATTTTTAACTTGAATTTCGACATATAGTATAGGATAACTATCCTACAAGCAGTAGACCAAAAAAACAGGAACATAGACTTTGGTACTTGTTAGTGGGACACTTTACCCTGGTGAAGCTGCCATGTAGGCCCCCAGTGCAAGATGAAGCTCCTAGCCCTCGTATGGCTGCTGAAATGAGGGAGGCTGACATGTAGGGGCACCCCACACCAGAAGAGCAGGAGGGTGGGACCGGGAGGGGTGGATCTAGGAAACTGTGATGGAGATGTAACTTGAAGTAATAAATAAACATAAAAAGACATGAAAAAAACATGTTATTTCATATTTCTTTCTTTTTTGTTTTTGTTGTTTTAATAATTTATTTTTTATTTCTTCAAGTTACATCTCAATCACAATCCCCTCCCTACTCCCCCCTCCATTCCCACCCTTCCACCCTCCTCCCCCTAAACCCCCATCCTCTACCTTTTTTTTTAACTTTAAGGTATTTCTTTCATAACTCTCATAATTGTGGCCTATTTATTTCCATTGTTTTGTATTGTATTTATAGTTATAAGAGAAAGAACCATTTGTTGGACTGAAAGGGAGAGCTGTTCTAAAGGCATAATCATGACGAAGAAAGTTGAGATAGTTGTGGTGTTCTTTTAAAAACCTGAATTTTCTCATATTCTTTCTCTTTATTGTGGGTATTAAAGAAAGTGGTTAGTTGAAGTGTTATTTAAAGGTACCATATCTTGTGTGTGTTTTTGTGTTTGTTTGAATTCCATACAATTAAGAACTTATGTATTGTGTGAACCTCTGTACTATAAATAATGAAGGCAACTATTATACACAATTAGCTCTATTTGTCTTTACTACATAACATTAACCTATGTACATTCATTTTATCTTTGTAATTCTTAGTAACTTAAACACTTAGTATCATTGTCACTATGGAAAGCTTTCTTAATATAATTTCTTACTGTGTGTATATTTCTGTGTCATGTGTCCAATTTTATTTTGTCACACAGTATTTACTCCTCAATAATCATTGTACTTTTCGTTTCAAGCTCTTTCTCTACAAGTTCAAATAATACCAGGACAAATACTTTTTATTGTATTTTATCCTTCTATTACTTTAAGTTTCACAAATATACTGGAAGGCTAGACTTTATGGGTAGATAATTGTGGGATTTGTAGTTATATATATATATATATATGTGTGTGTGTGTGTATGTATGTATAATCACACACACAGACACACACACACACACATAAACCTATATACACTTAGTGATGATTTATTTGATACTTGATTAATCACATTGCGTTAGAAAATGCCATGGTATGTTGCTTCAGGTTACATACTTATCATATTGTCCTCTTTTCCTTCTTCCCAGCCCCACCCTCCCACGCTCTACCCCCTGACCCTTCCCTCTTGTTCCTCTGGGGTGGAGTGTCCCTGCCTAACATTCTCTCACCACAGATCAGGAGTCATATGAGGGCCAAGAGCCTCTTCATTCACCAGGTGCCTACGAGGCAGTACTGCCAGTGAATGGTGTCTCATTGCTACTGTGGGAATACTAAAAAAAAAAAAAAAAACAACAAACACACAAACCCACAAAAACAAAGAACATCAACAAAAAAAGAGAAGAAAAAGAGAAGGGAAAAGGAAAAAGAAAAAAGAAGGAAAAAGAAAAAGATAAAAAAAAATTATGTCCTTGTTCCTTTTGATGTGTTGGTTGTAGTACAGATATCCTGTACGATATAGTTAAAATCCTACTATAAGTGAATAGATGCCATGTGCATCCTTCTGAGACTGGGTTAGCTCACTCAGGATGAGCTCCTCTAGATCCATCCATTTGTTTGCAAATTGCATGATTTCATTGTTTCTGATAGCTGAGTAATATTCCATTGTATAGATGTACCACAATTTTTTAATCCATTCTTCAGTTGAGGGACATCTGGGTTGTTTCCAATTTCTAGCTATTACAAATAAGGCTGCTATGAACATAGATGAGGAGACTTCCCTATGTCTCCGCAAGTTGCTAAGAGACAAGCAACATTTGCTTATCTAAATACAAGAGATGGATAGGGCATCTTCAAAAACCCCTAGAGATCTGCAGAATATGGCATTCAAAGATGTTATCTTAAATCAAGATTTTTTTTTGAAATCGAGATATATCAGCGCCTGACAGCACCCCCTATTCTACTCCAAGTAGAAGATGAGCATTGAAGAACCTCCACTGTAAGATGGTTGAATTAGTGGCAAGCCTTTCTCTTGGCATGAAAAAACCCCTTGCACCAACTGTAGACAGACTGCTATCCAAAAAGGACAAAACTTGTTAGCAGGGAAGTCGACAGCCTAACTCTGCCAAGACAGGGTAGGTAAGTCCTTCATAATCCCTGCTCTACAACAAATGTCTGTCAGAGAAACAGGACCCAAAGGCTGAAGAGTGATGCTGGAATGTATGGAGAGAAAATGGGAACTGTCCAGGCAGTCATTGGTATGTTCTTTCTTAGTTTTGGAAGCTGCAGGCCCTGCACTTCCTATATAAGCAAATATATTTATCCCTCTCAGGTCTCTGAGGTGGTTGAAGAATAGACAGCTAGAGTCTCATAGTTAAATTTTGAACTGTTTAGGAATCAAGAGGGTGTTATAGATCTAAGAAGATACTCTTAAAAGTGTGTTGCAAGATAGTATGAATGTTGAGTCACATATAAACCTTTAAACTCATGGAGTTGGTTAGATAGTAGAATGTTAAAGTCAGGGGCCAAATATGAATAAACTGGACATTGGGAAGGTATACTGGGCCAATTTACTCTCATAAATGTGGCATATTTATATGTATTGTTTTGTATAATACTTACTGTTATAAGAGAAGGAACCATCTGGTGGACTGAAAGGGGAAACTTCTGGGGGGAAGAGGGTGGAAGGGCGGGATAGGAAGGGGAAACAGGGAGGGGTTTGTTACTGAGATGTAACTTGAAGAAAAAAAAATAAAGTATTTAAAAAATTAAAAAAAAAAAAGAAAATGCCATGGCAAATTTTGCCAGTATGTCTGCATTCATATCAAAGCAATGCTGTTGTGCTCTAGGCTTAATTATTTTTCATGTTGCTTGACACAATCAGATGATGTCATGACTGTGTTCATGGATTCCAATCAACAGTCTAGGGATACAGGAAATATTTCAATTCAAGATCTAAGATTGTAAACAAGATTAGGGATTTAGGCACTAGAGAAAGATAGGATATATAACACAAGGACAACCCAGAAACCACCATCTAAAGACAGACTGATAGCATAGGGAAAAGAGTGGAGAGTTAAAACCTGAGCTCATTGTTGGTGAAATTAATCCCAAGGGCAGTTCTCAGTTGTATTTACTTCTCCAAAATCGACCATATAGTTGGACACAAAGATAGCCTCAACAGATACAAGAAAATTGAAATAACCCCTTGTATCTTATCAGACCACCATGGAATAAAGCTGGACTTCAATAGCAAAAGAATTAACAGAAAGTGTACACTCACATGGAAATTGAACAACTTTTTACTAGAGGACCACTGGGTCAGGGAAGAAATAAAGAAGGAAATCAAAGACTTCTTAAAATCCAACGAAAATGAAGACACAACATACCCAAACCTATGGGACACAATGAAAGCTGTGCTACGAGGAAAGTTCATAGCACTAAGTGCCTTCAAAAAGAAAATTGTGACAGCTCCTATTAGTGAATTAACAGCTAAACTGGGTGAATTGGAAAAAAAAAGAAGCAAACACTTCCAAGAGGAGCAGAAGGCAGGAGATCATCAAACTTAGGGCTGAAATCAACAACTTAGAAACAAAAAGAACTATACAAAGAATCAATGAAACCAAGAGTTGGTTCTTCGAGAAAATCAACAAAATAGACAGACCCTTAGCCAAATTAACTGAAAGACAGAGGGAGAAAACACAAATCAACAAAATCAGAAATGAAAAGGGTGAAATAACAACAGACATTGAGGAAATCCAGAGAATATTTGGATCCTACTTTAAAAATCTATACACCACCAAATTTGAAAACTTAAGTGAAATGGACAATTTTCTTGATAGATTCCACCTACCCAAGCTAAATCAAGATCAGATAAACAGATTAAACAGCCCTATAACCCATAAGGAAATAGAAACAGTCATTAAAAATTTCCCAACCAAAAAAAGCCCAGGGCCAGATGGCTTTAGCATGGAATTCTACCGGACCTTCAAAGAGGAGCTAACACCAATACTTTTCAAACTCTTTCACAAAATAGAATCTGAAAGAACATTGCCAAACTCATTCTACGAGGCCACAATCACCCTGATTCCTAAACCACACAAAGACCCAAAAAAGAAAGAGAACTTCAGACCAATCTCCCTCATAAACATAGATGCAAAAATACTTAATAAAATACTAGCAAACCGAATTCAAGAACACATCAAAAGTATCATACACCATGATCAAGTAGGCTTCATCCCAGGGATGCAGGGATGTTTCAACATACAAAAATCTAGCAACGTCATACACCATATAAACAAGATGAAAGAAAAAAAACACATGATAATCTCGCTAGATGCAGAAAAAGCGTTTGACAAAATCCAACACCCCTTCATGCTAAAAGTTCTGGAGAGAACGGGCATACAAGGTTTGTACCTAGAAATAATAAAGGCAATATACAGCAGGCCAGTGGCCAACATCAAAATAAATGGAGAGAAACTTGAAGCATTTCCTCTAAACTCAGGGACAAGACAAGGATGTCCATTTTCACCATATCTCTTCAACATAGTACTTGAAGTTCTTGCTCGAGCAATAAGACAAGTAAAGGACATCAAGGGGATAAACATCGGAAACGAAGAAGTCAAATTATCCCTATTTGCAGATGATATGATAGTATACATAAGCGACCCCAAAAATTCCACCAGAGAACTCTTACAGCTGATAAACACCTTCAGCAAAGTGGCTGGATACAAAATTAATTCAAAAAAATCAGAAGCCCTTCTTTATACAACAAACAAATGGGCTGAGAAAGAAATAAGGGAAACAATCCCCTTCACAATAGCCACAAACAACATAAAATACCTGGGGGTAACTCTAATCAAGCAAGTAAAGGACCTGTGCAACAAGAACTTCAAGCTCTTGAAGAAAGAAATGGAAGAGGCCTTTAGAAGATGGAAAGATCTACCATGCTCATGGATAGGTAGGATCAACATAATAAAAATGGCCATCCTACCAAAAGCAATATATAGATTCAATGCAATTCCTATCAAATACCAACACAATTTTTTATAGACTTGGAAAGAGCTAGTCTCAATTTCATATGGAACAACATAAAGCCCAGAATAGCTAAATCAATCCTGTACAATAAAAAAACATCTGGAGGTATTACCATCCCAGATTTCAAGCTGTACTACAGAGCAATAGTTGTAAAAACAGCATGGTATTGGTATAGAAACAGACCAGAAGATCAATGGAATCGAATTGAAGATCCAGAAATAGACCCACACACTTATGGCCACCTAATTTTTGACAAAGAAGCTGAAACGGCACAATGGAAGAAGGACAGCATCTTCAACAAATGGTGCTGTTCCAACTGGATGTCCATTTGTAAAAGAATGAAGTTAGACCCATACTTATCACCTTGTACAAAACTTAAGTCCAAGTGGATCAAAGACCTTAACATAAGGCCGGTCACACTAAATCTACAGAAGATAAAGTGGGAGAAACCCTCGAACTAATTGGCACAGGCGACCACTTCCTGAACAGAACACCAACAGCTCAGGACTTGAGATCAACAATCAATAAATGGGACCTCATGAAACTGAAAAGCTTCTGTAAGGCAAAGGACACTGTCATTCGAACAAAACGGCAGCCTACAGACTGGGAGAAAATCTTCACCAACCCCACGTCTGACAGAGGGCTAATATCCAATATCTACAAAGAACTCTAGAAATTAAATGCCAAGAAATCAAATAATCCAATCAAAATATGGGGGACAGAGCTAAATAGAGAATTCACAAAGGAGGAATCCCTAATGGCTGAGAGACACTTGAAGAAATGCTCAATATCCTTAATTATCAGAGAAATGCAACTCAAGATGACTCTGAGATTCCATCTCACACCTGTCAGAATGGCTAGGATCAAAAACTCAAATAACAGCACATGCTGGCGAGGGTGTGGAGAAAGGGGTACCCTACTCCATTGCTGGTGGGAATTCAGGCTTGTGCAACCACTATGGAGGTCAGTCTGGCGATATCTTAGAAAACTTGGAATAGCTCTGCCTCAGGACCCAGCCATACCACTTCTGGGTATACACCCAAATGCCTCTTCATGGAATCATAAAGAAGTTTCCTCATCTATATTTATAGCAGCCTTATTTGTAATAGCTAGAAACTGGAAACAACCCAGATGTCCCTCAACCGAAGAATAGGTTAAAAAACTGTGGTACATCTACACAATGGAATATTATTCAGCTATCAGGAACAATGAAATTATGCAATTTGCAGCCAAATGGATGGAACTAGAAAATCTCATCCTGAGTGAACTAACCCAGACTCAGAAGGACACATATGGCATCTATTCACTTATAGTTGTATTTACTTAAAGCAACTCTTGAAAATTTGGTGCTGCTCTCATAAGTGATTTTAAGATGCACTCCATATAGGACTATGCTTTTAGATCACCATGGAAGAAGTAAGAAATTGGACAAATAACATAGTTCTTCATTCTCATACACAGAATACTTTCCTATTAAAACATAAAGACTGCAAAAACGTTCTTAACTTCAAAAGAACAAAGAAGCATTGTCCAAGACAATGAAAACATGCCAATGATTGGTAAACAGACCAATATCTGCTGAATCTCTCTGTAAAAAAAAAAAAAAAAAAAAATAGAAAGTAAAATGAAATGAATACTCAAAAATAAATAGGAGGTTGTAGAGAAAGGGAAACACTCCTCCATTGCTGGTGGGAGTGCAAACTTGTACAACCACTGTGGAAATCGGTCTGGCAACATCTCCCCACACTATGTTTATAGCTGCTTTATTTGTAATAGCTAAAGACTGGAAACAACCCAGATGTCCTTCAAATGAAGAATGGATTTAAAGAAAAGCTGTGGTACATTTACACAATGGAATACTACTCAGCTGTCAGAAACAAGGAAATCATGAAATTTGCAATCAAATGTTTGGAACTAGAAAAGCTCATCCTCAGGGAAGCTAACTCAGACCCAAAAAGATAAACATGGCATGTTTTTACTTATCACTGGATTTTAGCCATATAGTAAAAGATAACTCTTCTATAACTTACAGACCCAAAGAAACAGGGACATGTACTTTTTTACCTGTTATTGGGACACTTCATCCTAGTGTAACTGCCATATAGGCCCCCAGTGCAAGAGGAAGCTCTTAGAGCTCATGTGACTGAGGAAGTGAGGGGGGGCTGAGATGTGAGGGCACTCCACACCAGAGGAGTAGGATAGGTGGGACAGGGTATAGAAGGTGGGAGGGTAGGACTAGGAGAGGTAGCAGGAGGGGGCAGTGGTGGAGATTCTACTTGAATTCATAAATAAAAGATTTTTTAAAACAATGGGAAATTTATAACTGTGTTTGTTAGGAACTGTGGGTTTTTGTTTAGGAACAATCAAAGTAGATCGAAACATTCAACTTCTTACATTCTAATATTCTGTCAAGTATAGAAAGTAGAATTATTTTCATACAATGTCCACATTTATGTCAATACATGTGTGCATGTGTGGCTGTTGCACTTCTTGTTCCTCTTATTTCATATTAATTCAGAAGAAGGAAAGACCTCCAATGCTCAAGGATATGTAGAATCAACATAATAAAAATGGCCATCCTACTGAAAGCAATATATACTTCAATGCAATTCCTATTAAAATACCAACACAATTCTTTACAGAACTTGGAAAAACAATTCTCAACTTCATATGAAAGAACAAAAAACCCAGAATAGTTAAATCAATCCTACACAATAAAAGAACTTTGGAAGGTATCACCATACCTGATCTCAAGCTGTACTACAGAGCTGTAGAAATTAAAACAGCATGGTACTGGCAGAGGAGCAGATTGGTTGATCAATGGAATCAAATTGAAGATCCAGAAATAAACCCACACACCCACGATCACTTAAATTTTAACAAAGAAGCCAAAACGGTACAAAGGAAAAAGGAAAACCTCTTCAACAAATGGTCTAACTGGATGTCAACATGTAGAAGAATGCAAATAGACCCATATTTATCACCCTTTACAAAACTTAATTCCAAGTGGATCAAAGACCTAAACATAAAACCAGAGACACTAAATCTGATAGAGGGGAAAAGCCTCAAACTCATTGGCACAAGTGACAACTTTCTGAATAGAACACAAATAGCTCAGGCTCTAAGACCAACAATCAATAAATGAAACCTTATAAAACTGAAAAGCCTCTGTAAAGTCAACTTGACTTTTTATTTGCAGTACAACTAAATGGTCAGGTAGTGGACTCTGGCCCTGAGCCAAAGAAGCCAACCTTGTCCTATTCTTCATGTGCATTCATGACTCCTTCAAAGACATCGGGTGTCAGCAGTCAAGATGAAATAAATCATGCACCTTCTTATAGTTGAAATCCTGTGATTGAATTAAAGGACATTTTAGATTTTACAGGAATCTTGGGACATCTGTTAAACAGTTACTGCATGTGTCATTGTCTAATGGACTGGAAATGCACTCAACTGTTTTCTATAATCATTTCCTGAGCTGTTCTCTGATTGTTTGTGGTTCAGCAATTGGATACTCTGAAACCAAATGGTCAGAACAATTTCCACTCACAGGTCAGAATGAGGTAGTTACATTCTTTTATTATTCTTTTAAAATATTAAGTACATTTTATTATATTAGGTAGTAAAATTAAGGTAGATATATTTACCTTAAAACATTTTATCCCATTACAAACTTAAAGATACTTGGCTATACTTCTAGAAAATAACATTTCTAAATGAAACTATTTTCTTTTTTTGAATACCTTTTTAAAAAGTCACACACCACAAACTTTTCCTTACTAGAGTTGAAGGGTAGAGGAAATAAAATTTTGAAATTTTCTTTTGTACAATCACAGATGAAAGTAAAGTTTTACCATTTAATAATTTACATGATGATTGATAAATAACATTTTAGTCTGTCTTCATTCTTTTCACAAATATAAAAGTATTCATTCACATGCTTTTCAATTAAATGCTCATTATTTATTTATACTTCCATTTTAGGAGTTGTGTTTGATTCTACATTTTAAAACACTCATGATCTCTGAGAGAAAGGAAAAAAAATAGTACATCACGTATGATAAACACATAGTGAGAATGTAAGAGTGCTTAGTTGCCCCAAAATCAATGTATAGTGATGTGTTAATGTAAGTCAGATCTATTCTGATTTTTCATCTTCCTCAGAGGGGTATTATTTTTCCAATTTGTTTGTTACAGTTGATTTTATATTGCAAATACTGGACATTCAAAGCTTCAGTCTTAACACAGCATAACACTTTCAGGCAGCATAATTTATGTTTTTATTTTCAGTGTCGCTGTGATGACTTCGATGGAGAACATGCCATATGCTCATGGAGCAGAAATTACTCTATATAGAAGCACTCAGCAATAGCTAGTTCTCTTCTGTGTTTATGTAAAGAGAAAGATTATTATGAAGACAGAAGTAAGCACATGTTTATGCGGACTCATGAATCTTGAGTACATTTGCATACTGTGTTAGGGATATCTCCTCTAATTCTCTCCTTATGGTGTCATCTTGCTGTGATTTCTAAATAGCCAGCAATATGCTTTATGTGTCCATTTTAATTGATAGGAAGGTTAACACTGTAGATTTTCAAATTTTTGGTAATAGTTTTGCTTATTTTCCTTTGGAAATACAGAAATGTTAAGAATAAAATAAATGAGGGGGGCAAGTTGGCAGCAATCAAGTAGGATGCATTTTGATCATTGGGTAGACAGATTGGACAACAGCAGATATATATATATATATATACTCTGGCTGAAGGCAGTTTGTGAGGTTATCTGGACTTGCCCAGCAAAACAATAAAGAACTCTGTACTGGAAATACAGACACTGGAGTATCAGAGCCACCAGACATGGGCATGGGCACAGAGTGCTTTCCACCAGACAGGAGATTGCACTCCCTCCTTACCGAATCCTGTCAAGAAAACAGCTGGAGTTTTCAACCTCCAAACATAGGACCTCCTGAGTCTGCAGCGCCTGTGCAGGGGCTAGGCTTAGACACCCAGGGGCATACCAGCAGAGCTGCTATACAGTAAGACTGAGGGACTCTCCCTGGGATATTTGGATATTCGGTAGGGCAGCAGCAGCATCTAGCTGACCAGCTAAGGCAGCCTCTGGCAGCTGGATCTAGCTGGCAGGAGCCGAACTTTCCTGAGCCCAAACACACTGTGGGCAGAATACAGAACACAACTTGGAACATGTTCTGCCCCATTTCCCCACTTCACTTGATTATAGGGGGTCTGGTAGAAGTCCCTTCCAGGCAGACCGCTTTGGAGCATTGCAATACAGGCAGGGAATCAGTGAATGAACTCCATATTGGATTTCCTGGCTCCACCCCCTCTGCCTGGCCCCTAAGATGTGCAGCAGGGCATAAAAGCAGCAACAGCACTGGTTTACAGAGTTTCAAACTTAGAGATACAGACTGGCTCTAGGACTCCTCTGAGAATGATTGAGAAAACCATAGATAGCCACAGTCCTGACACCTTAGCTACAGGGGGTCTGGTGGAAGCCCCTGTCTATCCAGGCAGGCTGCACCAGAGCACTACAATTTTGGCAGGGAAAAGGCATTTAAATTTGATGAGTGAATTCCATACTGGAACTATCTGCCTGTGCTCACTTCAGCAGGGCACTCAGTCTACAGACCCAGCCTAGTACAGTCAGATCTCCACCCAGAGCAGTGAAATGGTCCTGGGCTGGGGCGCACTACCCAAGGGAGCAAGCATCATCTGACCACAGAGGCTCTAACTGAGAGGCACCCTCCACCCCCTACCCCCTAATCCAAGTACTGGAGTCGCTTTCCAAACTCACTGCCTACAAGGCTCTAGTCTACAGCCTCAAGTCTGGAGCAGTAAAGCAGATCTAACTATTGCATGCAGCCTGAGCAGGTGGTTTGCTCTGACCCAGTGAACTTCTGACTGGAAGGCACAGGGTGATCCTGAGCTCCCCTTCACCCGCCCCCCAAGAAGAGTATGGAAGGACCACAACCAAGTCTTTATAACCTTGATACAGGGAAACTGCCAGAAGCCACATAGTTCAGGCTAACTACACTGAAGCACAGTGATTCTGGCAGAGAAAAGGCAGCTGAGCATCGCAGATTCCAAACACTGTGGACAGGGAGTGAATTCCACATCAGATCTCCCTGACTGCACCTGCCTTGCCCTTCAGCTTTGTATCCAGGCTACAACACAGAGAACTCTGACTCAGGAGCAGTGAAACAAGTCCGGACCATTGCTCATTGCCTGAGTGACGTGGGCTGTACCAGAACACAGAACTTCTGACTATAAGTCACACATTGAACCTGAAAACCCCCTGAGAGCAGCTTGGGAGGACCATGATCAGGGTCCCCGAGTGTAAGCTACAGGGGAGCTACAGCTCCAGCCAGCAATCTGTGGCCTGACAACCTGCACCATCATTGCTAGAAGACCAGTTGGATCTCAGGAACCTGCAGGTAGGAAGAGCACATTCCACCACAACCTCTGACCTGAGTTCCTAATTGTACACAACAGGAAAAGGTGAGCTCTGGGAGGCACATTGAGAACCAGCCTCCACACAAGGCCCCACACAGCTGGTGGAGAGCTATACAACCTCCACACCAAAGCGCCCTTCTTGACACCAAGCCCAGAAGACACGGGGAACAAACAACTAAAAACAATTAGATGGCTAAAGGTCAGTGAAAAAGCAGATTTGACAAAAGTCAGGGAAATATGACTCTAACAAAATGCAGCCATGACATTACAGCAAGCCCTGACCACTCCGCCACAGCTGACCAACATGAAAATGATGACAAATCTACATTCTGGAAAGTGATAGAATCCTTTCAAGAAGAATGTAAATCTCTGAAGCAATTCAAAGTTTCCTTAATTTTACAAATGAAAGCAATGCAGAATACCATTAGAGATCCCCAAGCCAAAGTGGCTCAACTTGAACAGGAAAGAGACAAGGCAACAAGCAAATTGGAGAGGAAATGTCAAAAACAAATACAGTTATTCAAGACTTTAAATTGGAATTGGAAGTAATAAAAAAAAAAACACAAACTGAGGTAATCCTAGAGTTGGAAAATCAAGGGAAGAGAACAGGAACTACAGACATGAGTATCAAAAATAGGACACAGGGGTGGAAGACAGAATCTCAGGCGTGGAAGATTCAATTGAAGAAATCAGTACAACAACCAAAGAAAACGAGAAATCTAAAAAAGTTCTCACACACAACATCCAAGAAATAAAGGACTGAATGAAAAGAGGGAATCTAGGAATTATTGGCATAAAAGAAAGATAAAACTCCCAAATTCAAGGTCCAGGAAACATCTTCAACAAAATCATAGAAGAAGACTTCCCAAACCTAAAGAAAGTGATGCCAATAAAATTCCAAGAAGCATACAGAACACCAAACAGAATAGACCAGAAAAGAAATTCTTTACACCACATAATAATTGAAACTCCATATGTACAGAACAAAGAAAGAATAATAAAAGCCATAAGAGAAAAAAGTAAAGTGACATATAATGGCAGACTCACCAGAATTATACCTGACTTCTCCTTAGAAACTTTAAAAACTAGAAGGGCCTGGGAAAATCTCCTACAAGCCCTAAGACAAAAAAAAGTACCCGGCTAGACTACTATATCCAGCAAAACTCTCTATCAACATAGATGGAGAAAACAAGATATTCCATGACAAAAGCAAATTTAAACAGTACTTACCCACAAATTCAGCCCTACAGAAGATACTATAAGGAAATCTCCAATCCAGTGAAGATAAATACATCCAAGATAATACAGGAAGCAAAAAACTCCACTGCCACTAAACCAAAAGAAACACACAACCAACACCTACACCAAAATAACAGGAAAGAACAACCTTTGGTCATTAATATCTATCAACATCAATGGACTCAACTCCCCAGTAAAAAGACACAGGCTCACTGAATGGATCTGCAAAAAAGACCCAACATTTTGCTGCATATAAGAAACACATCTCTCTAACTAAGATAGACACTACCACAGAGTACAGTGGTGGGAAAAGGTTTTCCAAGAAAATGGGTCCAGGAAGAATACTGGAAAAGTCATCCTAATATCAAATAAGATAGACTTTCAACTGAAGTTAATCAAAAAAGTAGGGAAGGGCACTATATACTCGTCAAAGGAAAAATTCATCAAGACGACATCTCAATACTGAATATATATGCCCCAAATACAAGGGCACCTGCATTTGTAAAAGAAACTCTTCTAAAGTTTAAAACTCAAGCATTAGTAGTGGGAGATGTCAACACCCCACTCAGAACAATGGACAGGCTACTCAGACAGAAACCAAACAGAGAAATAGTGAGCCCAAAAGAAATCATGAACTAAATGAACCTAACAGACATCTACAGAATGTTTGACCCAAACACAAAAGGAAACACCTTTTCAGCACTGCATGGAACCTCCTCAAAAATTGACCTTCTAGTTGGACAAAAAGCAAGTCTCAACAGACACAATAAAGTTGAAATAATCCCTTGCATCTTATCAAACCACCATGGAATAAAGCTGGACTTCAACAACAACAGGAATAATAGAAGGCCTATACATTCATGGAAATTGAATAACTCTCTTCTGAATAACCACTGGGTCAGGGAAGACATAAAGAAGAAAATTAAAGAGTTCTTAAAATCCAACGGCAATTAAGGGCACCCAAACCTATGGGACACATTGAAAGCAGTGCTACGAGGAAAGTTCATAGCACTAAGTGCCTTTAAGAAGAAAATCATGACAGCTCATATTAGCAAATTAACAGCAGCACTGGAAGAACTGGGGGAAAAAAAGCAAACACTCACAAGAGGAGCAGAAGACAGAAAATCAGCAAACTTAGAACTGAAATCAACAACTTAACAAAAAGAACAATTCAAAGAATCAATGAAAGCAGGAGTTGTTTCTTTGAGAAAATCAACAAAATAGACAAATCCTTAGCCAAATTACTAAAAGGCAGAGGGGAAAACCCAAAACAACAAACTCAAAAAGGAAAAGGAAAAATAAAACAGAAATTGAGGAAATCCATAGAATCTTTAGGTCTTACTTTAAAAATCTGTACTCAATCAAATTTGCAAATCAAAGTGAAATGGAAATTTTCTTGTTAGGGTCCACCTACCAATTTTAAATCAATATCAGTATAACAGATTAAACTGTTCTATATTCCCTAAGGAAATAGAAACAGTCATTAAAAATCTCCCAACCAAAATAAGTCCAGGGCCAGATGGTTTCAGCACAGAATTCTACTAGACCTTCAAAGAAGAGCTAATACCAATACTCTTCAAACTCTTCCACAAAATAGAAACAGAAGGAACACTGTCAAACTCATTCTATGAGACCACAGTCACCCTGAATTTGAAACCACACAAAGACTCAACAAAAAAGATCTTCAGACCCATTTCCCTCATGAACATAGATACAAAAACACTTAATAAAATACTGGCAAACTGAATCAGAACACATCAAAAGTATCATACACAATGATCAAGTAAGCTTCATCCCAGGAATGCAGGGATGGTTCAATATATGAAAACCTATCAATGTAATTTGCCATATAAACAAGCTGAAAGAAAAAAAAACACATGATAATCTCGCTAGATGATAAAAAACCATTTGACAAAATACAACACCCCTTCTTGCTAAAAGTTCTGGAGAGAATGGGCATACAAGTACCATACCTAGAAATAATAAAAAGCTATATACAGCATCAAATTAAATGGAAAGAAACTTAAAGCATTTCCTCTAAACTCAGGGAAAAGGCAAGGATGCCTACTTTCACCATATCTCTTCAACATAGTACTGGAAGTTCTTGGTAGAGCAAGAGGAAATTAACGGAGATCAAGGGGATACAAATTGGAACTAAAAAGTCAAATTATCCCTATTTGCACACGATATTATAGTGTACATAGTGATCCCAAAAAATTTCACCAGAGAACTCTTATTGTTGATAAATACCTTCAGCAAGGTGGCTGGATAAAAAAATTAATTCAAAAAAAAAATCAGAAGCCCTTCTTTATACAACAAATAAATGAGCTGAGAAAGAAATTAAGGAAACAACACCCTTCACAGTAGCCACAAACAAGGTAAAATAGCTGGGGGTAACTCTAAACAAGCAACTAAAAGACCTGTATGACAAGAACTTCATGTCCTTGAAGAAAGAAATTGAAGAGGGCATCAGAAGATGGAAAGATCTCCCATGCTCATGGATAGGTAGGATCAACATAATAAAAATGGACATCCTGCCAAAACCAATGTACAGATTCAATGTAATTCCTATGAAAATACCACCATAATTCTTTATATACCTTGAAAGTTAATTCTCAACTTCATATGGAATAACAATAAACCCAGAATAGCTGAGTCAATCCTGTACAATTAAAAAAAAAAAATCTGGAGGTGTCACTATCCCAGATTTCAAGCTGTACTACTGAGCAATAGTAATAAAAACAACATGGTACTGGTATAGAAACGACCAGTGGATCAATGGAATCTAATTGAAGACCCAGGAATGAACCCACACACCTATGGTCACTTAATTTTTGACAAAGTAGCCAAAACCATACAATAAAACAAGGACAGCATCTTCAACAAATAGTGCTGGTCTAACTGGATGTCGACATGTAAAAGAATGAAATCAGACCCATACTTATCACCTTGCATAAAACTTAAGTCCAAGTGGATAAGAGAACTTAATATAAGGCCTGACACACTAAATCTATTAGAAGAGAAATTGGGGAAAACCCTTGAAATCATTGGCACAGGTGACAACTTCCTGAACAGAACACCAGCAGCTCAGGATCTAAGACCAACAATCAATAAATGGGACCTCATGAAACTGAAAAGCTTCTGTAAGGCAGAAGACAGTGTTATTTGAAAAAAAAATGGCAACATACAGATTGGTAAAAAAATCTTCACCAATCTCACATCAGACAGAAGGCTAATATCCAAAATTTTACAAACAACTCAAGAAATTAAGTGCCAAGAAACCAAATAATCCAATCAAAAATGGGGAACAGAGCTAAACAGAGAATTCACAAAGGAAGAATCACTAATGGCTGAGAGACACTTGAAGAAATGCTCAGCATCCTTAATCATCAGAGAAATGCATCTCAAGAGGTGTCGCATCCCCCTCGACCAGCAAGGATGACGCAACTCACAAAAGCTCTTCTCCAGCAGTTTATTCAGGTCCCTTGAAAACAGTCTTCTGAATGAATGCCGAATGCCTGGGCAGACCCAACCCACAGGTTAAATACTAAATGAACAGCCAATCAAGTAAAGCCACGTAGTGCTATCTTAGAGGCCCATGTATGCAGAAGCAAGCCAGATCAGCGGTCTTTGCCAAATATGAACTTGTTTATCATCGAGAGCGCTCACTGTTGGGCTGGTGGAAGGTGGAGACCGGCACCATCTTTAGGGCGCGGCACATCGTAGCTCTCTACAGTTCCCCCTTTTTTATTTTTTCTAAAGTTGGTAAAAGTCCCTGGAAAGGCTTCGTAATCCCTCTATCTGGGGATCTCACGGTGGGCCTGAGCCTGTAGGAGGGCGGTGCTCAAACTCTTACCCGTCTCTGGGTCAGCCTCCCCACTCGGGACTGCCCTGTCTTAGGTGGCCGAGACCCGTCAACTCCGTCACTGACTTGCCAGACCCTAATATCCATGGAACGAATACCTCAGTGGGCAGGGACTATGCTTAGTGAAGATTTACTTCATGGCAGCGAGCCATGCCTGAGGGGACTGGCCCGCCTCAATGGCGATAAGGGCTGCATTACGCTTTGGTGTGGCTCTCATTTTGTAGATGCACCATAGGCAAACCAGAGAGGCTAGTATCATTAGTATCGCCAAAGAGCCTACGCCCGCCCACTCCTTAAGATGATCCATAGCCGTCTGTATCCAGGAAGTCAAACCAGTAGCCAGGCTCAGATCCACCTGAGTGGAGTTGATGTGGACAATTGTTGCTCTCAGCTCTCTCATCAAATTTTCAAATTCAGCCGACCAATCCTGTAAGAGGAACTTTGACAATTGTCTAGACAAATTAGCAGCCTTTGTAAAATTTTGATACTGTACGGAAGTAACACACAAACCTTGCATTTTCCACTCACACCCCATTTGTGCTAGTTGCCAAAGAGAATCAATCTGTTCTTGTATTAAATCTATGCATTGATTAACTATCATAAGACCTCCTTTGAGATGAGAATTCATAGAGGTCTGAGTATCCAATGCCTGTGCCACAGTGGCTGAGATGTTATTCAGGGCATTGGCAGTCTGTATAGAACTAGACAAGGCAATAGCTGAGGCAGTAGCTCCCACTAGCTGAGGCAGTAGCTCCCACAGCAGCAACAGTGATAGCAGTAACAATAGCTGCAGTGATGCCAAAATCTCTTTTAAACCTGAATAGCATCATGGTATTAGGGGCCTCTACAGGAACTGGTACATATCGAGGCATTCTAGTCACCACAGCCACAGGAAAGGCTGTGGCATTCCAGCATAGGGCATAAAAACATGTACTCGGAGTGCATACTAACTTTTCTTCACCTAAAGATGCACTCCCATTACTTACAATCCACAGAAAAGGAGGCCAGTGACATACTGGCAAAGCTGAAAAGTTCTTGTTGCGGTAAGAATGAAACAAAGAATCCCAAGTACCAGAGCCACTACCGCTAGAGAAATCCAATCTGGTAGCAGACCCTAGGGAAAAATTACCTCTTTGATAAATTCCTCCCCCAAGCATAATGACAGGTCCCAAGTCCATGCAACTTCCATTTACTCCACACAAAAGCCACAAATCAAAAGGATTGTTGGCAGTCTGCTGAGGATCCCTAGTAGATATATCAAGCATTCCTGTACAAGACTTATTCACTATATTACTAATCATGGGGCTAAAGGAAAAATAATCTTGTTGAACCCAAACTGCTCTGCGCTCCTGACATCCAGTCCAGGGAAAAGGTCCTTCCTCTCCTGTGGATCCTTTACAAAAAGGTGCCCAGTGTGGCTGTCTGGGGGGGTCCCGGTCAGAGGCTCATGTGGGCCACCATCCTTTAAGGCGAGAACCAATGCCTGAAAACAAACCACCACTCCTACCTCCAAATCTCAGTTGTGGTAAAAAATCTGCTGACTGCTGAGACAATTTAATACATTTTGTATCATCTGACCTATTGAAGCTCATTAAAAAGCACAGACTACCCTTCAAGCTGACATTTCTATTACCCTCTATAGGGCTTTTCTGATAATCAAAGGGAAGGTAGGGTAAGCCGAGGCTTCTATTACTGCTAAATAAGCGTGGAAACACAGTTGCATCATGTCTGACCGGCATCGGCTTTGGGAATATCGACAGGATCCCCCATCTCGGCTTGGTCATTCCTGACATACTCACTGCTACTAACACCAGGATCCTTAGGAAGGTCTTCACGACGAATATTCCTCACAAGGCGTTCTGGCACCCACACTGGATCTTGTTGATCCTGACGAAAAACACAAACAGACCCTCTTGCCCATGTTAGCACGGGGTCAGGCCCCCGCCAAGAGCCTGTCAAAATATCCTTCCATTTCACCATGTTTTTAGGTGAACCATGGGAATCCTGATGTCTGTCCGCTGCTGAGCGGCCTTGAGCATCCAAATTGAAAAAATTTAAAGTAAATAAGGCTAAAGATATTCTCTCCTTGGGGGTACGGCCTTGGCCTATTCCCCCTTTTTGTTTTTGCAAGCATTCTTTCAAGGTGCGATGAGCACGCTCCACAATTCCTTGTCCTTGAGGATTGTATGGTAATCCGTGATTAAGCTGTACCTCCACCTGGTTGCAGAAGGAGACAAAGGACTGTGCCGTATAGGCTGGTCCATTGTCCGTTTTCAGCTGCTGTGGTTTTCCCCATGCAGCCCAGGCTTCTAAGCAATGTCCTATGACATTGCGAGCCTTTTCTCCACTCATAGGTGTAGCATGTATGATACCTGAGCAGGTATCCACAGATACATGAATATATTTTTAGGTTCCAAACTCTGAAATGTGGGTAACGTCCATTTGCCAGATTTTAAGTGGCATCAACCCTCTAGGGTTCACTCCCACACTGGGAGGATGATGATGAATCACACACTGAGGACAGTCCAAAACTACTTGTCTAGCATCTGCTCTAGACAAATGGAATTTCTGCTGTAGAGTTTTTGCATTTACATGAAATAATTGGTCTGGCTTGATCCAGGAATGAGCTCCAAAAAATGCATTCCATCCTGGTCCATTGATCAACTTTATCATTACCCTCACTTAATGGTCCAGGTAATCCTGTATGTGCTCTGATATGTTGAATATAAAAACACCTTTTTCTCTGCCAGATTAAAACTTGTAACTCTTGTAATAAGGCACATACAGTACTACTACTCTTAATAGGACCTACTAATTCTAATATTTTCACTGCGTTGACCAAATAAACTGAATCTGAAATCAAATTGAATGCAAATTGACATCTTTTAAACACCTCAATTACTATTTTCAACTCTACTATTTGGGGGGAGCCCGGTTGAAATTGACATAACACGGGCTCTTGTCTTTCTATCAAATAGGCTCCACAGCCTGTCTTTGAGCCATCAGTAAACACATTTGGTGACCCTTGAAGTGGTACTGCTGAAGTAACCTTAGGGAATATCACTGGGTGCTCCTTAAAAAATGATAGCAATGGATGTTTAGGATAATGGTTATCAATCACTCCTTCAAAGCTACATTGCAATATTGCCCAGTCATCTACAATGCCACACAAAATCTAAATTTGATAACTGGAATAGGGCACTATTATACTGGCAGGAGCAACTCCAAAAGACTGCAAGCATTGTTGGATACCATTCAAGGCTAAAGCAGCAAGTGCAGTGGGATAATGTTCTATTCTGTTCTTACTTGTGTCCACATCCCCGGGCAGAAAGATCTCCCTACTTTCAGGGACTGAACAGGCTGATCTATCTGAGTGGCTTCTGGATATGGAGGAGGAGTTGAAGGCGCCGCAGCAACAGCTTTATTTACACCAGCCACAGCCAGCGTGGCTGAAGGCGCTGTAACAACAGCTCCACCCACTCCGACTGCTGCCTGCGTGTCAGGCGCTGTAGCAACGTCTCCACCCACACCGACTGCCGCCGACATGTCCTTTTCTTTTACCCTTTTCTTTCCCTTTTTTTCTAATAACAGTCCTCTCCAACTGTTCTATTAGAGCGTGTAGCTCTCCTTCAGAATCCGTGCTCTCTGAGTCCTCAAAATCTCTAAAATCTCTAAAATCTCTAAGATCGGGATAGAGAGGAACTTTCTTTTTGCCTCCCTTTTCACTGTCTACCTGTTCAAATCTTTCGCCTTTGTTACTTTCCTTTTCACTGTCTACCTGCTCAGATCTTTCCCCTTGCAGCAGTTCCAAGGCTGATTCTCCCTCTTTGATTGCATTACAACATCTCTGATCTTCTAAACAACTTCTCACCATTTTCCAAATCGGTCTTACACCATGCTTTAGAGTACCTTGCTCCCAAGCAAAATCCAAGTCCCTGCCTAATTTGTCCCAGCAGGATACCATAAGATTCCCGGACACCGCAAACCACGGAGCCACGGAATCACATTCATTCAAAAATCTTTCTAGGGTAGACTTCTTAATCTTCAAATTCCTAGCTAAAAGTAGCTCCTGAAGAGCCAGAAAAATTGGGTGTGACTCAGACAATCCCATGTTTAAAAATTTACTTTCGGTTTGCTGCTTCCCCGCGAAACTTTACCTTTCGTTCGCTATCTCTGCGAATCTTTACCGTATGTTTCCTATTATCCGCGAATCTTTACTTTGTGTTCACTATCTCTGCGAATCTTTACCGTATGTTCGCTATTATCCGCGAATCTTTACTTTGTGTTCGCTATCTCTGTGAAACTTTATTGTTCTGATTTATCCCAGGAACTTACCAGCGCGCTGCCACTGACTGCAGGAGTTCTGAGTCTTTTCTGGGTCCCCGTATGGGCCACCACTTGTCGCATCCCCCTCGACCAGCAAGGATGACGCAACTCACAAAAGCTCTTCTCCAGCAGTTTATTCAGGTCCCTTGAAAACAGTCTTCTGAATGAATGCCGAATGCCTGGGCAGACCCAACCCACAGGATAAATACTAAATGAACAGCCAATCAAGTAAAGCCACGTAGTGCTATCTTAGAGGCCCATGTATGCGGAAGCAAGCCAGATCAGCGGTCTTTGCCAAATATGAACTTGTTTATCATCGAGAGCGCTCACCGTCGGGCTGGTGGAAGGCAGAGCCCGGCGCCATCTTTAGGGCGCGGCACATCGCAGCTCTCTACAAAGATGACCCTGAGATTCCATCCCACAACTGTCAGAATGGCTAAGATCAAAAACTCAAATGACAGCGCATGTTGGCTAGGTAGAGGAGAAAGGGGAACACTCCTCCATTGCTGATGGGAGTGCAAACTTGTACAATCGATATGGAAATAAGTCTGGAGATATCTTTGAAAACTTGGAATAGCTCTACCTCAAGACCCAGCCATACTACTTCTGTGTATACATCCAAAAGTTTTCTCACCAAATCACAAGGACGTTTCCTCATCTATGTTCCCAACAGCCTTATTTGTAATATCTAGAAACTGGGAGCAACTCAGATGTCCCTCAATGGAGGAATGGATAAAAACACAAAACAAACAAACAAACAAACAAAAAAAAAACGTGGTACATCTACACAATGGAATACTAGTCAGCCATCAGTAACAACGAAAGCATACAATTTGCTGCCAAATGGATGGAACTAAGGAAGCTCATCCTCAGTGAGGTAACCTAGACTAAGTAGGAGGCACATGGCATCTATTCACCTATAATCAGATTTTAGCCTTATAGTACAGGATAACTATGCTATATCCAATGTACCAAAGAGAGCAGGAACATATCTCTTTTACCTGTCCATAAGACACTTTGACCTAGTGGTGCTGTCTTGTAATTTTCTATTCCCTCATATGACTGACGAACTGGGGCAGGGGACTAATATGTAGGGACACTCACTCTGGAGTGCATTGGAAGGAATAGGGGGTAGAGGGTGTGAGGACAGTACTGGGAGGGGTGTAAAGAGGGTACTATGATGGAGATGCAACCTGAAGTAATAAATAAACATAAAAAAAGAATAAAATATATTATATAAGCTAACTTATATTCTGGGAGAGAGTATATGATAAATGAGAAGGTGGTGATTTCCAATATACCATCAATACATGAGTGTGTTTGCAAATATATGCATTTTCACACACTATTTAGACATTATACATTATTATGAATATATATCATAAAGATATAAGATGTTTATATTATATATATTAATCATATATATATAAATCTAGTGATACATACTTACGATACTTAGTTTTCATAGAATTTTTATGTACTTGATTTTCATAAGAGTTTTTGAGAGTTATTTTACAACTCTGAAACATTCATTTTCGTTATACAGATTTAAATTCATGGTAAAATATTTTAATCATTAAAAGAAGAAGTAGATTGAAAGAATGAGTTTTAAAGACAGGTAAAATATCAGTCTCCAGCCTTTTGGTCCTGTTTCTCTGACAGACATTTATTGTAGAGCAGAGATTATGAAGGACTAACCTACCCTGTCTTGGCAGAGCTAGGCTGTCGACTTCCCTGCTACCAAGTTTTGTCCTTTTTGGACAGCAGTCTGTCTGCTGTTGAAGCAAGGAGTTTTTACATGCCAAGAGATAGGCTTGCCACTAATTCAACCATCTCACACTGGATATTCTTCGATGCTTATCTTCTACTTGGAGTAGAATAGGGGGTGCTGTCAGGAGCTTATATGTCATGATATCAAAAAAAACCCTTAATTTAAGACCACATCTTTGAATGCCATATTCTGCAGATCTCTTGGTGTTTTTGAAGATGCCCTATCTATCTCTTGTATTTAGATAAGCAAATGTTGCTTGTCTCTTAACAACTTGATTACTGAGTAGCTTAGAGAATATCTGTGATAGACTGTCATAGTAGCTAACAAGTGACATGCATGCATGACTAGGCGTTTGTTTTTCTTAACTATCCTAAACAGTTTAAGACGGTTGGTATCAAGAGGCCAGAGCTTCACATTTCATTTTTAAGTATCTCTAGGTACGATACCATTAGGAAGCGTTACCTTTAATTTTGTATCAATATACAAAGATCTATTCAAATGTGGCAAACTATAATCTTAATTTTGTATCAATATACAAATATCCATACTGATGTAGACCAATACAATCTTATTTTTGCACAATAAACAATGGTCAATACCACTTTAGCCAAATATACTACTAATTTTGTATCAATATAAAAAAGTATAAGGGCATATTCAATAATCTGACCCTTCTTCTTGGTCCTTCCTGTGCTATGTCTATGTCTCAATTTTTCTCAAGTCCGTGCATTCCTACATAGGAGATAAAGAAGGATACAGAAAAGGGAAAGAAGGAATACCGTGAGTCTATCCTCCAAAACCCATAAAACAGGACCATTTAACAACTTGTAATCTCTTCCCCTAAATAACAGAGTTTTCAGTTGTCCTTCAAATAACCAAAAAAAGGGGAGGGGCGGAGAAACACCCTCCCCACCCTCTGGGTATGGGACGTCGCTCTCTTAAAATGACTTCCTGCTGATTTGGGTCGTAGTAAACCTGTTTGGGGCCCAAACCAAAATGGAAAAATGGTTAAAAGTGTTAATACAACCCTTTTATGTTCAGTCCTTCTGTTCTCAGCTGTTTAGATGTCCTAAAGAGTTTGTAGGCAGAAGCTGAACTTCCAGGCTTTACTGAGGTTCTGTCTGGGGCATTGTGTAGAGCTGAAGAGTCTTAGCGATATTGAGACTGATGCTGGAATGTATGGAGAGAAAATGGGAACTGTCCAGGTAGTCACTGGTTTGTCATTTCTTAGTATTGGAAGCTGCAGGCCCTGTACTTCCTATATAATCAGATATATTTATCCTTCTCAGCTCTCTGAGGCGGTTGAAGAATAGACAGCTTGAGTCTCATAGCTAAATTTTGAGTTGTTTAGGAATCAAGAGGGCATTCTAGATCTAACAAGATGGTTATAATAGTGATGCAAGTTAGTATGAAAGCTAAGTCAGTTATAGAACTTTAAACTCATGGAGATGGTTAGAAGGTAGAAGGTTAAAGTCAGGGACCAAATATGTATGAACTGGACATTGGGAAGGTATACTGGGCCATTTAACTCTCATAAATGTGGCATATTTAATTCTGCTCTCTTGTATAGAATTTACTGGTATAAGAGAAAGAACCATTTGTTGGATTGAAAAGGGAAGCTGTTGGGGGGGAAGAGGGTGGAAGGGTGGGACAGGAAGGGGGTATAGGGAAGGGTTTGTGACTGAGATGTAACTTGAAGAAAAAAATAAAGTACTTATATAAAAAAAAGAAAAAAAAAGAAAAAAAAAGAAAAGCATAGAGTCATAGCAGCTAGATTGCCTACTTTTTCCCAAGTAACTCATTTACAGAATTGTTCTCTGAGTACCCGCCCTCCTGTGGGGGCAGATATCTCTCTGATTCAGACTTCCTCTTGCTGTGTTAGAAGAGCTCAAATTTTCAGCAGCTGGCTTGCCTTGGACTGTGCTCCTCCCATGGCTCCTGCAGCGTTTCTGGCCACTCTTCCTCTGTGTGTGTTTCTGCTGCTGGCCTCTGATTTTGCCCAGGCTGGCAGGCTGCTTGTGGTGCCCATGGATGGGAGCCACTGGTTCACCGTGCAGATGGTCTTGGAGAAACTCACCCACAGAGGGCATGAGGTTGTGGTAGTCATACCAGAGGTGAGTTGGCAACTGGGAAGATCCGTGAACTTTACAGTGAAGATGTACTCAACTTCTTACACTCTGGAGG
>CAJQZJ010015385.1:543287-615269 GCA_907164525.1 Lophiomys imhausi
GCAAAAAAAAAAAAAAAAAAAAGACAGGTAAAATATTGTCATGTAGAATATTACACTTTAAGATTTCAGAGACTGTATTCTAGATTATAATAATGTATTTAAATGACATTGTAATATTAATGGAATTGAAATGGATAAAATTGTTGGAAAGCATGAGTTCTAGGATTGGAGAAATCTTATTTAGTAAACAGTTTAAGGTTCTTGATGGCATTGATAGTGAGAAGAGTTTAATGAATAGGAATGACTATATCAACCAAGAAGTAAAGTAATTTGAATAGTTTCTGTCAGAGTAGCAAACTATGATGGGTGATGTTAAGCATTTTAAATGATAATCAATTGGTCCTGCTTGCTGTCTTTTACTTGCATTGTCTCTGATTGGTTAAATAAAATGCTGAGGTCTGAGACTGGGCAAAGGCAGAGAAAGGTGGGACTTCCTGAGATTAGAACAGGAAGCCTGTGCTTTACACAGAGGATTAATCCATTCCAGGAAGGAGGATACACACAATGGGTTAGAAAAAAAGAATCTCATTCCACATGGCCAGGAACATCTGCATAGTGTGGAGAATGGCAGTCCAAGGGGTCGTATGCATATAAGGGATCATATTTGGGTAAATATAATTAACAACTAATGTAGGTGGGCCAAGGTTGCTCAATTCTAGCCAAGGCTAGTTAAAATACATGAGGTGTCTATGTGCTCATTTATAATGGCTGGTTAAGGATTAACAGATATTAAACCAATTAATAATATAGATACTGTTAAATAATTTAATTGATTATTTCTATAAAACTCTCAGGCATTTATCAACATTCCTGTACCTTATAGACTATTTAAATATATTCAAATCATATGATACATTTAGAATAATAAAATGAACTTAACATTCTTTTTATTCGCTTACCATTCTTTATCAAATAACTATATTCAAAAAAACCTCTAGAGAAAGTCCTGTCTTTTACAGTAGTCACAGAATTAGATATTTGAGGAAAATATTAACAAAGTCAATCTATTCTTTCCTCTCACTCAACCATGAATAAAACATCTGACAAACTCCCATGCAATGTAATCAGTTTCCAGTTCTCTCTAACTGAAAAACATCATTTATGTAAATCTTAACTAGTTCTTACAATCATGACTTTTATGCCATAGAATATTGTTTAGTTGCATTATAACCACAACAATTAAATCTAACCTCCCATTAGACAGGTTTTCAATTATTTATTTAAATGATTCCTTTCCTGTACAGCAGGCATTTTTCCCCTTTCTTTTTCAATCATCCAGTTGAAGTAGTCCCTGTGTAATTTATCTAGACCATGAGTGAAGCTTCTGTGCCTGGATAGTTCATATGTCACCTCTTTTTGCTCTCTTATGAACTTTAATTTTTCTTGGTTGTATCGTTTCTGTATAAAGTTTTACACATTATAATCCTGCTTCTCCACAGAATTTTTATAAATTAGAGATTATTTTCTCTAAGGAAATAAAAATAGCCACCAAATTATTTTTTCTTTTGTATGTTGAATACAATCATTACCATAAACTTTGCATAATTGGCAAAGTTCTTGATCTTTATTTTACTTTATCCCCTTTAAAGAAAATACATAAAATGGTTTGTTATATTTGCAAACATATCTTATAGAGAAGAACAAACTACAACTGGATTATTATCCTCCTCATTTTTTCTAAACTAACAGTAAAACATGCACACTTCTGCAAATCAAAACCTGCTGGTGACTGTATATAGTGATTTTCTTTCTAAATCTTATCTGTTTAACTTATACCCACAGTAAGTGAGTTTTTCATGGATCTTGTTTAACTGATATCCACCCTAATTCTTTGATTGCAAGGTAATTAGCAGGAATAATCATGATTCTAAAAGAAACTGAGCACACAAATGAATAGGGTGCCTGTTTAAATTCTGTATAATAAACTTTATCCCATAGAACTGAATTATATTTTAAGTAATAATCAATAAATAAATGAATAAATAAATAAATATGAGAGTTTGAAATAAAACCCAAACATACTACATAAATAAGATAAAGATTTTAAGAGGGCTTACAAGATTCTCAACTAATATATCAAGAACCTGTATCTTTTCTTTCCATGGATAACATAAACAAATTATACAAGAATCAATCACATTTACCTGAGACAAAATTTTATGCTAAATTAAAGCCAATTTATATGAAAGTGTAGGATAAAAGAAATGCAGAATGGGGTGAAAAATCTTAGAGTTCTTCATTCAATTAATGGAAAAGAAAAATGTAGGAAATATTTTCTTACCAGTCTTATTATACCCAGCTGACAGTGGGAAAATGTCCACTTAACTGTTCCTGCTACTTAGAGGAACAGTTGGAACTTATGAAAAATAAAGTACTCCATCATTCAAGTGTGATATAAATTCATAAGCTATGATTTCATCTTATCATCAAAGGCAAACATTTCAATTTATTTCCCAATATTCTCTAACTAAAATGGTTGGTAGAATGAGACACACAGAAAATAAAGAATGATGATTGCTTTCAGGTGCTAAGTAAACTGGAGAAACTTCCAAGTTTGCTAGATTTAGATGAAACTCAAATAACTGGGAACATATAAATCATTGTACTAGAGAGTACCCGAGTCTCAACTGATCTCACTAAGTGTAGTTTTGGATTTAAACGAGAATATGAACTAGATTGCTGTAAATTTTTTTGGAAAATAAATTCTGAAATTCCTCCTCTGTTCTGCATTTTGTGATACTTGAGAGCAGTATCTAAATGTCTGAAAAAAAAATTTAAGTGTCCAGAATGGGAAGCTGCTGTGAGTTCCAGGACAGGAATAGCACAATTGATTCTGTGACGATTTTACTGAGAGCAATCAGACTTCTTATACCTTTATCCGAAACAGAACATATTGGCAATTTCTAGGATCAATACAGTTGTAGTTGCCAGAATATAATGACATTTGTAAGTTATAGAGAGTACACAAGACTAAGTCCAATTGTTCTGAAAAGTTTTTGTGCTTCCTTGGCTGCTAAAGTAAAACTCATAGAAACGTAAAGTGCCCTGAATGCTTCACTGCCTGAGGGAGTCCATAAGTTTCTCAGAAACTGGAAAGCACATTGTGCCTCAGGACCCATGGACTCTAACATGAAAAACCAATGATGTATGCTTCCTCTCAAGGAAGCTGGGTCATGCCAACTTCATGGTTTCCTTCACAACCTAATCTAGATGTACCCAGCTGAATGAAAAAGGAAAATGATATTTTAAATGTGAAAGTTACTCTAAAATTTGGAGCCAAGAAATGATTATTTTCAAGGGATATTTAATTAAAATACTGACAATAAATATGAATATCTTGATACCAAATAACAGAATATAACCATGAAAACTCAGTCAGTACATGCCATAAACTGTTATCATTAAATGAATAGGTATAAATAGGAGCTGCGATTCTATCACTTTACTTTAACTAATAAGACAAGTAGAACGATCTAACAGATGAGATCAGGTAACTTATGATGTACAAAACTGATTATAGTGATTCATGCTGTCAAGGCACATATCAAGAAGATTAGAACACCAGACAGCACAAAGCAGATAAGCACTGACTTATCATAGGTACTGCATATGTGATATAAGCTCAGCACCAGGAAACAAAAGCAGGAGGACAGCCTGTGACTTCAAGGTTAACCTGTCAGCAGCGTGAGTTCCAAGCCAGACAGTACTGCAAGACCCCATCACAAAAAACCCTGAATAGATATGAAGTGCCTACCAAGCAACTTCCAAAACTATGAAATGACAGACAACTGACTGCCTAGACATTCCTCAGTTTCTGTAACATCATATTCATCCTTCTGGCCAAGCATATGTCACAGACTTAGTTGGGGAGCAGGAAATAAGATTTGCCCATTCTGTCTTTGAAGAATCAGAACATCGATTTACCTTCATTGAAGCTTTGGTCCATCTTTGGACTGTATATAGTCTATTGAGAGAGCAGGGACATTTCTGTCCAGTAGAAATTATCTCCTGATGGAGGTATCTTGATGCTCATCGTCTCTTTCCAAATCAAATGGGAACTGACAGGAGCTCACATCAAAAGAGTTTTTAAAATAATAAAAATATCTATAAATGCCATATTCTACAGATCTCTTGAGGTTTTTGAAGACCATCTATCCATCTCCATTGAGTAAGCAAATGTTGCTTGTCTCTAACAACTTAATATCTGATTAACTTAGAAAACATCTGAGATTAATTAAGTAACAATTACCCTAATAAAATTAAAAGTTGGAATGGCTATCAGCTTGCATATCTTAATTATCCTAAGCAGTTTGTGATAGTTGCTGTCAAAAGGACTAGAACTTCACATTGCAATGTTAAGAATTACATAGGTACAAAACCTAATTAAAATATAGCCTTAATTTTGAATCAATATACAAAGATCTATAGGAGTAGATTCAATAATCTACCCTTTTCCCCTCATTCTCATATGTCTGTAACCTAAATTTTGTTTTAATAACAAGGATCTATAGGAGTAGATTCAATAATCTATCCTTTTATCTTATCAATTCAATATTATATATCCATATTACCCCTCTTTTTTCTTTTCAAGTCTTTTCCCCCTATATAAGAGGAAAAGAAAGAAAAAAAGAAAGAGAGAAATCCCTGAGTATAACCTCCTATACCTCGCTTAACAAGACCATAAAACAATTTATAATCATTCCCCCTAAACAACATCTATAACTCATCAAATGACCAAAAAATCATCCACCCCACTTTTTATGTAATGGGACGTCACTCACTTAAAACTGCTTCCTGCTGAATTGGGATGCAGGAAACCTGTTTGGGGGCCCAAATAAAATGGGAAAATAATGGATAATCAATGTAATAGTAACATTTGTTGTCCAGTCTCTATGTGCTCAACAATTTGAATATCTTGAGCAATTTGTAGTCCAAAATTGTACCTCGTGAGGGAAAGTTAGGCTTTATTGAAGAAGTCCTGTCTGGAACAGTCTGTGTTGCTGGCCCATCTTAGTAAGCCAATTCAAGTTGTTTTGGATGCAGATTTTTGAAGAAACAGCTATTGAGCAGTCTATGAGGCTGGATAATCTGGGCTATTTATCTTGTGTTCTTTAGTGCTGGTCTCTTTTTCTTGAAAGCTTCCAGTTGTTTAGTGGTCTCCAGAGTCCTTAGTTGGAAGCTTTTATTCTTGTGGAGAAATAAGAACAGAAAGTTGCCCTAACCCTGGCTCTAGGGTATTCTTTTTGGCATGTAATATCTTTTCTAGCGCAAATTGGTTTTTGGCAATAGAAGAAAAAAAATTATCTTTCAAAAGAAATCTTGAAAATTTGAAACTTGATATATCTTTAAGTGTATATAAAACATAATAATCTTAACTTTCTGTCAATATATTATAACAAAACAACCTTAAATTTTTATCAACATCTATTAATATAATAAAATAATCTTAATTTTTAATAATAAAAGAGACAAAGAATAGAGTGAGGGAAAGAAGAAAATCCCTGAATCCAATCCTTATTTTTTCACAACACATATCATATATCCATTCATTCTAGACAACAACAAACAATCACAACACATAGCAAATATCCATTCATCCTAGATGACAGCAAACAATCACAACACAAAATATGCCACATAACAAAAAACTTCCATCCCTTCTCTTGGGAATGGAGGTATAAATATTTTTGGGTACCCTTTAAAAATTGAGATATTGGCCAATTCCCAGGAAAGTTAGCTATAGCTTTTGTTGTTCAGTATCTGTAGGATGGATCATTTTTGGGCTAGCCCCTTTAAAAATGATTTGTGGGAGTAGGGGGCAGCCACGATGGTGGCCCACGCCAAAAGAACCATGAAGCCACAGAGTTACTTATAAGACAATGAGCAACAATCTGAGTGACTCGAACCCGCTGGGTTTCACCCAGCTACCTAGGGATCATTAAAAGTCCCTGGGCAGCACTCTCCTCCTCTCTCTTGGACAGTCAGCAAAACAGACTGAGGGAAGCCTCTGAATCCAAGAATCATCACCAGGAGAGCGTCAGGGTAAGAGCCACTCAAATACCCAGCAGGCAGATCTGAACCCCAGACAGGGTTACTCACAAGCCTCCTGGGCCCCCAGATCCCACACAGGCATCCCAGCTATTTAGTAAAGGGTTGCAGACCCATGGGAGCGGAATACACTCTTAGCAGAGCCACAGCAGTGGGATGGCACAGCACCCTGCGGGTCTGGGTCCACAGCAGTAGGGCCCAGTGGGTCCAGAGCTGCATTTTGGAAAACACAAGCAAATTTGTGCTTCCCCAGAGGGGTGTTGGACATACATACAGGCCCCTACATTGGATTTACGGTCACTTGGGAAAAACATTTCAGCTGGACTGAGCAGCAGGATACACTTCCAGAAAAGCCGCAGCATATCAGAAGTTGGAAGACAGTGGCCTGAAATTGCCGGTTTCCAACGCCAGCTTCATACAGACATAGGTGGAGCTGTGTAGTGGCAGAAAGATAGGAGGCCTGGATGGAAGGCAGATTTGTTTGCCACAGGTCCAAGCCCTGGGAAAAGTATGGGATTAATATCAGACTCCTTTGCTAGCACTGGCCCTTCCTGCAGAAAAACCAGAGCTTAAGCATATATAGTTCTACCTTTGGAGCAGTGAAGTTTCGGCCTGGGGTACACTGCTGAGTGACTCACCTTACGTGGGTGGAGTTGGGTCCTTTCATGACTCCAGCAACCGGTCTCAACCCCCAAACTTGGGACCTCCAGAATCTACAGAATCTGTGCCTGGGCACACAGGACCATACTAGCAGAGCCGCTGCAGACTGAATACTCAGAGTGCAACATAGAGAGTTCTGACTTGTGAGCAGTGAGACAATCCTGGACCATTACTCATTGACTTGGAGTGGACTGCACCAGCACACAGTGCTTGTGGCTATTAGATACACATTGACCCTGAGAAACCCCTCAGAACAGCTGGGGAGGACCACAAACACGCTCTGGACACGTAAGCTGCAGGGGAGCTACAACTCCACCCAAGAGTCTGTGGCCTACCAACCTGCACTATCATCTGTTCAAAGACCAGTTGGATCCCAGGAACCTACAGGAACACATCCCACCACATCCCCTCACCTGAGTCCCCAATTGAAACAAAATGGGAAGGGGTGAGCTCTGGGAGACACACTGAGAACCTCCACACAAGGCCCCATCCAGCCAGTGGAAAGGGAAAGATAACCAAGCGATACGACTACTACATCAAAGTGCCACCCTTGGAACCAAACCCAGAAGGCACCAGGAAAGAACAGCTAAGAACAACCAAATGGCTAAAGGTCAGCGAAAAAACAGAAACAACAAAAGTCGGAGATATGACTCCAACAAAATACAACTATGCTAATACAGCAAGCCCTGACAACTTCACCACAGCTGAAACACATGAAACGATGACAATTCTACATTATGGAAAGTGATAGAGTCCTTTCAAGAAGAATTTAAATCTATGAAGGAGTTCAAAGAGTCCACAATTTCACAAGCGAAAGTAACGGATAATTCCATTAGAGAGCTCCAAGCCAAAGTGGCTCAACTTGAACAGAACAAAGACAGGGCAATAAAAGATTTAGAAGATATGAAAGATTTCTAGGCAAAGACAAGCAAATTGGAACAGGAAATGTACAAAACGAATAAAATCATTCAAGACATGAAAACAGAAATGGAAGCAATAAAGAATACACAGTCAGACCTAAGAGTGGAAGTGAAGAATCAAAGGAAGAGAACAGGAAATACAGACAGGAGTATCAAAAACAGGATACAAGAGATGGAAGACAGGATCTCAGGCATGGAAGATTCTATGGAAAAAATCAGTACAACATCCAAAGAAAATGAGAAAGCTCAAAAAGTTCTCACCCATAACATCCAAGAAATCAGGACTAAATGAAAAGACAGAACCTAAGAATTATAGGCACATAGAGGAAAGAGAAGATACCCAACTCCAAGGTCCAGGAAATATCTTCAACAAAATCATAGAAGAAAACTTCCCAAACCTAAAGAAACAGATGCCAATAAAAATCCAAGAGCCTTACAGAACACCAAACAGATTAGATCAGTAAAGAAACTCCTCTCGCCACATAATAATTGAAACTCCAAATGTACAGAACAAAGAAAGAATATTAAAAACCATAAGAGAAAAAGGTCAAGAAACGAATAATGGCAGACCCATCAGAATTACACCTGTCTTTTCCTCAGAAACTTTAAAAGCTAGAAGGGCCTGGACAGATGTCCTACAAACCCCGAGAGAACATAGGTGCCCAGCCAGACTACTATACCCAGCAAAACTCTCTTTCAACAGAGATGGAGAAAACAAGATAGTCCATGACAAAATCAAATTTAAACAGTATCTACCCACAAACCCAGCCCTGCAGAAGATCCTAGAAGGAAAATTCCAACACAGAGAAGATAACTACACCCAAGAAAATAGAGGAAATAGAAAACTCCACAGCAACTAAACCAAAAGAAACACAGGATGACCACCTATACCAAAATAATGGGAAATAACAACCCCTTGTCACTAATATCCATCAACATGGATGGACTCAACTCCCCAATAAAAAGACACAGGCTTACAGATTGGATCCATAAATAAGACTCATCATTTGCTGCATACAAGAAACACATCTCACTAACAAAGATAGACACTATCTCAGAGTAAAGGCCTGGGAAAATATTTTCCAAGCAAATGGACCCAGGAAGCAAGCTGGACTAGCCATCCTAATATAAAACAAAAAGACTTCCAACTGAAGTTAATAAAAAAAAAGACAGAGCACTAAATCTACATCCACGTGAACCTGGTGCTTCCAGTATTATTCAGGTAGTTTCGTTCCGAAGTATGACCCCCAGAGGCTCAGGCTCACTCTCTGTGAGTAAACCTAGTTGGGGGAGTGATACTTGCCTTTATGTCTCTGAAAATAGTCTATTTACTAGAGTAAAATTGTCCTCTTAAATCAAATTTGGGGATTATATTTTAATATCTAATTTGTTAATAAATAACCACATAGTGCTGTCTGGAGTTGTTAAGCTTATAATTTATTCTCCAGTTTTCAGACTCAGCTAGAAACCTGACTCTATATTTCAGTCATTGTGAATATTGGTTTCCAACCTGGTTTGACTGAAATCTGCTGCTGATATGATGAGTTTGTTCTTTTAAGCTGTCCATCTCTTGATGTTCTCTCCACCTGTGTTAGAACAGACCTAACCAATGAGTGTGCTGATTAAAATGCGTTGATCTCAGAGCTGACTCCAGAAGTTGAGTTTTTAACTTCATAAGCTGTGAAAATGAGTATGCCCAGTGGCATCCGATGTAATTTTAGTAATATTTAAATAAACTCCATGTTTTCTTTGGGTCTACTATGCCTTTTGGATTCTGTATAAACTTATTTTGAAATCTAGTCTACTATGCCTTTTGAAGTCTGTATAAACTTGTTTTGAAATCTAGTCTGTTCATATCAATATAATAAAAATACCTTTTTCATGGTAAAAATTACTTTGATTACAAAAGACATATGCTTTTTGTGACGAGCAATAAGGAACTGTAATGAATGGTATTTCTATTAAATGCATTTAATTATATATTATAAAAAAAAGACAGAAAAAGGCATGACATACTCATTAAAGGAAATATTCATGAAGAGGATATCTCAATATTAAACATCTATGCCCCCAAATCAAAGGCACCTATATTTGTAAAAGAAACTCTTCTAAAACTTAAATCGCACATCGATCACCACACATTAGTAGTGAGAGACTTCAACACCCCACTCACAATAGACAGATCATCAAGGCAGAAGCCAAACAGAGAAATAATGAGTATAACAGAGCTCATGAACCAAATGTACCTAACAGATATCTACAAAACGTTTCACCCAAACACAAAAGAATATACCTTCCTCTCAGCACCACACGGAACCTTCTCCAAAATCGACCATATAGTTGGACACAAAGATAGCCTCAACAAACACAAGAAAATTGAAATAACCCCTTGTATCTTATGAGTAAACCATGGAATAAAGCTGGACTTCAACACCAAAAGAAGCAACAGAAAGCCTTTAAACACTGGATAACTACTGGGTCAGGGAAGAAATAAAGAAGGAAATCAAAGAATTCTTAAATCCAACAAATACGAAGGTACAACATATCCAAACCTATGGGACACAATGAAAGCTGTGCTATGAGGAAAGTTCATAGCACTAAGTGCCTTCAAATAGAAAATTGTGACAGCTCATATTAGCAAATTAACAGCTAACCTGGGTGAATTGGAAAAAGAAAAAGAAGAAGAAGAAGCAAACACTCCCAAGAGGAGCAGAAGTCAGGAAATCATCAAACTTAGGGCTGAAATCAACAACTTACAAACAAAAAGAATCAATGAAACTAAGAGTTGATTCTACAAGAAAATCAACAAAATAGACAGACCCTTAGCAAAATTAACTAAAAGGCAGAGGTAAAAACCCAAATCAACAAAATCAGAAATGAAAAGGGAGAAATAACAACAGACATTTAGGAAATCCAGAGAATATTTAGGTCCTACTTCAAAAATCTATACTCCACCAAATATGAAAACATAAGTGAAATGGACAATTTTCTTGATAGTTTCCACCTACCAAAGCAAAATCAAGATCAGGTTAACAGATTAAACAGCCCTATAACCCCTAAGGAAATAGAAACACTCATTAAAAATATCCCAACCAAAAAAAGCCCAGGGCCAGATGGTTTCAGCACAGAATTCTACCAGCTGTTCAAAGAAGAGCTAATACCAATACTCTTCAAACTCTTTCACCAAATGGAATCAGAAATAACACTGCCAAACTCCTTGTATGAGGCCACAGGTACCCTGATTCCTAATCCACACAAATACCCAAAAAAGAAAGAGAAATTGAGATCAATCTCCCTCATGAACATAGATGCAAAAATACTTAATAAAATACTAGCAAACCGAATCCAAGAACACATCAAAAGTATCATACACCATGATCAAGTAGGCTTCATCCCAGGAATGCAGGGATGGTTCAACATACAAAACTCAATCAACATAATTCATTACATAAATATGATGAAAGAAAAAAACTGCATGATAATCTCGCTAGATGCAGAAAATGCATTTGACAAAATCCAACACCCCATCATGCTAAAAGTTCTGGAGAGAATGGGAATAAAGGGACCATATCTAGAAATAATAAAGGCAATATACAGCAAGCAGGTAGCCAACATCAAATTAAATGGAGAGAAACTTGAAGCATTTCCTCTAAACTGAGGGACAAGACAAGGATGCCCACTTTCACCATATCTTTTCAAAATAGTACTTGAAGTTCTTGCTAGAGTAATAAGAAAACTAAAGGAGATAAAGTGGATACAAATTGGAAATAAAGAAGTCAAATTATCCATATTTGCAGACTATATGATAGTATACATAAGTGATCCCAAAAATTCCATCAGAGAACTCTTACAGATGATAAAAACCTTCAGCAAGGTGGCTTGATACAAAATTAATTCAAAAAAAAATCAGAAGCCCTCCTTTATACAACAAACAAATGGGCTGAGAAAGAAATAAGGGAAATAACTCTCTTCACAATAGCCACAAACAATATAAAATATCTGGTGGTAACTCAAACTAAGCAAGTAATGGACCTGTACAACAAGAACTTCAAGCCCTTGAAGAAAGAAATTGAAGAGGACTTCAGAAGATGGAAAGTTCTCCCATGCTCATGGATAGGTAGGATCAACATAATAAAAATGGCCATCCTACCAAAATCAAAAGCAATATATAGATTCAATGCAATTCCTATCAAAATTCCAACACAATTTGTTATAGACCTGGAAAAAGCTATTCTCAATTTCATATGGAACAACAGAAAACCCAGAATAGCTAAATCAAACCTGTACAATAAAAAAACATCTGGAGGTATCACCATCCCAGATTTCAAACTGTACTACAGAGTAATAGTAGTAAAAACAGCAAGGTACTGGTATAGAAACAGACCAGTAAATCAATGTAATAAAATTAACGACCCTGATGTGGACCCAAACACCTATGGTCACCTAATTTTTGACAAAGAATCTAAAACTGCACAATGGAAAAAAGACATCTTCATCAAATGGCACTGGTCCAAATGGATGTCCACTTGTAAAAGAATGAAATTAGACCCATACTTATCACCTTGTACAAAACTTAAGTCCAAGTCAATCAAAGACCTTAACATAAGGCCGGTCACACTAAATTTACTAGAAGAGACAGTGGGAAAAACCCTCGAACTCATTGGCACAGAAGATAACTTCCTGAACAGAACACCAACAGCTCAGGACCTAAGACTAACAATCAATAAATGGGACCTCATGAAACTGAAAATCTTCTGTAAGGCAAAAGACACTGTCGTTCAAACAAAATGGCAGCCTACAGATTGAGAAAAAATCTTCACTAACCCCACATCTGACAGAGGACTAATATCCAAAATTTACAAAGAACGCAAGAAATTAAATGCCAAGAAAACAAATAATCCAATTAAAAAAATGAGAAAAGGAGCTAAACAGAGAATTCACAAAGGAGGGATCTCTAATGGCCGAGAGACACTTGAAGAAATGCTCAACATCCTTAATCATCAGAGAAATGCAACTCAAGATGACTCTGAGATTCCATCTCACACCTGTCAGAATGGCTAAGATCAAAAGCTCAAATGACAGCACATGCTGGCGAGGTTGTAGAGAAAGGGGAACACTCCTCCATTGTTGGTGGGAGTGCAGGCTTGTGGAACCACTATGGAGTGACCTCTGGCGATATCTTAGAAAACTTGGAATAGCTTTGCCTCAGGACCCAGCCATATCACTTCTGGGTATACACCCAAATGCCTCTTCACGGAATCATAAGGAAGTTTCCTCACCTATGTTTATAGCAGCCTTATTTGTAATAGCTAGAAGCTGGAAACAACCCAAATGTCCCTCAACTGAGGAATGGATTAAAAAACTGTGGTACATCTACACAATGGAATACTACTCTGCTTTCAGAAACAATGAAATTATGCAATTTTCAGCCAAACGGATGGAACTAGAAAAGCCCATCCTGAGTGAGCTAACCCAGACTCAGAAGGATGCACATGGCATCTATTCACTTATAGTCAGATTTTCGCTATATATTAGAGGATATCTATACTACAACCAATGCACCAAAGGGAACATGGACATAGACTTTTTTTGTTTGTTTGTTTGTTTTCTCTCCTTGGTAATGAGATACATTTCCATGGTGGTACTGCCCTGTAGGCCCCCAGTATATGTGGAGGCTCTTGGCCCTCATATGACATCTGAATTGGGGCAGGGGACTGTTATGTAGGGACATTACACTCCAGAGGAGTGGGATGGAAGGGTTAGGGGTTAGAGGGTGGTAGGGTGGGGCTGGGAAAGGGGGAAAGAGGACATTATGATGGTGATGTAACCTGAAGCAATAAATAAATAAATTTATTTAAAAAATAAATAAAATTGATTTGCATGCAATGATTTTTTTTTTTTTTTGAGACAGGGTTTCTCTGTATATCCTTGACTGTGCTGGACTCACTTTGTAGACCACACTAGCTTTGCACTCACAGAGATCCAGCTGCCTCTGCCTCCCTAGTGCTGGGATTAAAGGTGTGCACCACCACACCCGGCCGCATGCAACCGTTTTTAAGAAAACAGTGATTGAAGCAGTATAGTAGCCTGAATCTTCTGGGTATTTGTCTTGTCATTATTGTCTTTCAGTCCTTGGCTTTGAAAATAAATTTTTGCTCTAAATTTGAGCAAGTTAAAGGCATAGAACAACTTTGTAATTCCATTTAAAGCATAAACTATATCCATGTCAGTTGAAACATTGGAATATCATGAACACTTACCATGTGAAGACATTCATGTTTCAGCTAATAGGTTTTTTTAGTCAGATCTAATCTTTGTAAGTTTTGTTGGTGACCACATTTTTACATTCCCTATAGACACAGAGGCATAACCACATCGCCATCTTAAAACCATTGCAGGATTACACTCTAAAGTTGAAATATCCTTATAATATATTGGTTGCTTTCATTCTTTAGTTTTTTGTATAACCCAATGACTTTCAGTTGCAGTGGTATGTTTCTCAACAACATTTAGGAAATTCAAAGTTAGGAAAGCATTGTTTAATCTATCTTTGAGATTCTTTAATTCCCCCCTTTAAAAATTAAACATCTGTACAATTAGCTCTTTCTACAATTGTTTGTCCTGTAGGATTGTGTGGTATACCATTAACATGCTTTATATTATAATATGCAAAGGATTGTTTAATTTTATTGGATACATATGCAGGAGCATTATCAGACATTTTTTGTTTTTGAATTTATATATTTTTTATTAAATACGTTATTTTTTTTCTTCAAGTTACATCTCAGTCACAAACCCTTCCCTATTCCCCCTTCCTGTCCCACTCTTCCACCCTCTTCCCCCCCAACAGCTTTCCTTTTCAGTCCAACAAATGGTTCCTTCTCTTATAACAGTAAATACTATACAAAACAGCAGAATTAAATATGCCACATTTATGAGTGTTAAATGGCCCAGTATACCTTCCCAATGTCCAGTTCTTACATATTTGGCCCCTGACTTTAACATTCTACCATCTAACCATCTCCATGAGTTTAAAGTTCTATAACTGACTTAGCTTTCATACTAACTTGCATCACTATTATAACCATCTTCTTAGATCTAGAACGCCCTCTTGATTCCTAAACAACTCAAAATTTAACTTTGAGACTCTAGCTGTCTATTCTTCAACTGCCTCAGAGACCTGAGAGGGATAAATATATCTGATTATATAGGAAGTGCAGGGCCTACAGCTTCCAATACTAAGAAATGACAAACCAGTGAATGCCTGGACAGTTCCTATTTTCTCTCCATACATTCCAGCATCAGTCTTCAGCCTTTTGGTCCTGTTTCTCTGACAGACATTTATTGGAGAGCAGGGATTATGAAGGACTTAGCTACCCTGTCTTGGCAGAGATAGACTGTCGACTTCCCTGCTACCAAGTTTTGTCCTTTTTGGACAGCAGTCTGTCTGCAGTTGAAGCAAAGAGTTTTTTCTTGCCAAGAGATAGGCTTGCCACTAATTCAACCATCTCACACTGGAGATTCTTCGATGCTTATCTTCTAGTTGGAGTAGAATAGGGAGTGCTGTCAGGAGCTGATATGTTTCGATATCAAAAAAAATCTTAATTTAAGACCACATCTTTGATTGCATATTCTGCAGATCTCCTGGGGTTTTTGAAGATGCCCTATCAATCTCTGGTATTTAGATAAGTAAATGTTGCTTGTCTCTTAACAACTTGATTACTGAGTAGCTTAGAGAATATCTGTGATAGACTGTCATAGTAGCTAACAAAGTGACATGCATGCATGACTAGGAGTTTGTTTTTCTTAACTATCCTAAACAGTTTAAGACGGTTGGTATCAAGAGGCCAGAGCTTCAAATTTCATTTTTAAGTATCTCTAGGTACGATACCATTAGGAAGCATTACCTTTAATTTTGTATCAATATACAAAGATAAATGACTATGTAGGCCAATACAATCTTAATATTACGTCCATATACAAGGGTCAATACCATTGTGGCCAACTATAATCTTAATTTTGTATCAATATACAAAGATCAATACCGATATAGTCTAATACAATCTTATTTTTGCACAATAAACAATGGTCAATACCACTTTAGCCAAATATACTACTAATTTTGTATCAACATACAAAGGTGTAAGGGCATATTTAATAATCTGTCCCTTTTTCTTGGTCCTTCCTGTGCTATGTCTATGTCTCACTTTTCTCAAGTCCATGCACTCCTACATAGGATAGAAAGAAGGATACAAAAAAGGGAAAGAAGGAATACTGTGGTTCTATCCTCCAAAACCCATTAAACAGGACTATTTAACAACTTGTAATCTCTTCCCCTAAATAACAGAGTTTTCAGTTATCTTTCAAATAGCCAAAGGGGGGGGGGTGGAGAAACACCCTCCCCACCCTCTGGGCATGGGACATTGCTCTCTTAAAATGACTTCCTGCTGATTTGGGTCGTAGTAAACCTGTTTGGGGCCAAAACCAAAATGGAAAAATGGTTAAAAATGTTAGTACAATCCTTTTATGTTCAGTCCTTCTGTTCTCAGCTGTTTAGATGTCCTAAGGAGTTTGTAGACAGAAACTGATCTTCCAGGCTTTACTGAGGTTCTGGCTGGGGCATTGTGTAGAGCTGAACGGTCTTAGCGATATTGAATTGTTGTGGTTGTAGACTTTTGATGGAGACAGCAATTGAGAGAGTCTGTCAGGCTGAATCAACTGGGTCACTAGTCTTCTTTGGTGTCTGATTCTGTTTTCTGCTGAGGTTTCCGTTGTCCAGTTGTCCCTGGGTTCCTTGAATGGATGCTTTGATTCTCCTGGAAAGATAAGAACAGAGCCCTGCCCTAATCCTCACTCAGGGACAATCACCCTCTTTTTTATGGGGGGGGGGCTAGGTAATATTTCTCCTGAAGCAAATTTGTTTTTTTTGACTGTATATAAAGTGTTATCTTTCAATCTGGGTTAAAGAAGAAATTATTTTGTTATTTTGGAGATAAACCAGCTTTAGTGTATATAATTTGAGATCTCAAAGGACAATTTGTTTGTATTGAGTAGGCCTTTTGTAAGTAGCTTTTAAACTTAGGTCCTTGCATATCCTATGTGTGTGTCTCTGCATTCTAATTATTGGGATCAGAGATCTGTGGTTCCCATCTGAAGGGATTAAAGATGTGTTCCACCACTCCTGGATCGAAGTTTTTCTCTATTTAGAGTTTGTTTTGTATCAGGCTGACCTTGAGCTCTGAGATCTGCCTGTTTCTGTCTCTAGTGTGTTGGGATTAAGGGTGTACTCTTCTTGAGTGATGGGATTAAGGGTGTGCACCCTCACCAACCTGTTCAGTGTAACTCTAGATTTTATAAGACCACTAACTCTATGGTGCTCCTCCCGTCTCTGCTGAAATTAAAAGCATAGGTTAGCACCACATTTCTCATGTATATTACCTTAGCTCTACGTTTTTTTGACACTTGGAGGTTTATAAAACCAGGTTGAATGGCTGTATCCCTTATTTTATTTACAATGTTTTAACATTGTTACATGCTTTTTTAATTAATAAATTTATTTGTTTGTTGCTTCAGGTTACATCCTTATCATATTGTCCTCTTTTCCTGCTTCCCAGCCCCACCCTCCCATGCTCAACCCCCTGAACCTTCTGTCTTGTTCCTCTGGGGTGGAGTGTCCCTGCATAGCAGTCTCTCACCACAGATCAGGAGTCATATGAGGGCCAAAGCCTCTTCGTACACTGGGGGCCTACAAGGCAGTACTGCCAGTGAAAGGTGTCTCCTTGCTATGGGGGGAAAACTAAAAAAAGACCAACAAACACATAAACCCACAAAAACAAAGAACAACAACAAAAAAAGAGAGGAAATAGAAAAAGGAAAAGGAAAAAGAAAAAGAAAAAAAAATTTATGTCCATGTTCCTTTTGGTGTGTTGGTTGTAGTACAGATATCCTGTACGATATAGCTAAAATCCTACTATAAGTGAATAGATGCCATGTGCATCCTTCTGAGTCTGGGTTAACGCACTCAGGATGAGCTTCTTTAGATCCATCCATTTGGTTGCAAATTGCATGATTTCATTGTTTCTGATAGCTGAGTAATATTCCATTGTATAAATGTACCACAGTTTTTTAATCCATTCTTCAGTTGAGGGATATCTGGGTTGTTTCCAATTTCTTGCTATTACAAATAAGGCTGCTATGAACATAGATGAGGAGATTTCTGTATGACTCTGTGAGGAGTCCTTTGGGTGTATACCCAGAAGTGGTATGGATGCGATCTGAAGAAAAGTTATTCCAAGATTTCTAAGATATCGCCAGACAGGCCTCCATAGTGGTTGCACAAGTCTGCACTCCCACCAGCAATGGAGTAGGGTTCCCCTTTCTCCACACCCTCGCCAGCATGTGCTGTCATTTGAGCTCTTTATCTTAGCCATTCTGAAAGGTGTGAGATGGAATCTCAGGGTCGTCTTGAGTTGCATTTCTCTGATGATTAAGGATGTTGAGCATTTCTTCAGGTGTCTCTCGGCCATTAGGGATTCCTCCTTTGTGAATTCTCTATTTAGCTCCGTCTCCCATTTTTTGATTGGATTATTTGGTTTCTTGGCATTTAGTTTCTTGAGTTCTTTGTAGATTTTAGATAATAGCCCTCTATCAGATGTGGGGTTGGTGAAGATTTTCTCCCAGTCTGTTGGTTGCCGTTTTGTTCGAATGACAGTGTCTTTTGCCTTACAGAAGCTTTTCAGTTTCATGAGGTCCCATTTATTGATTGTTGATCTCAGGTCCTGAGCTGTTGGTGTTCCGTTCAGGAAGTTGTCGTCTGTGCCAATGAGTTCGAGGGTTTCTCCTACTTTTTCTTCTAGTATCTTTACTGTGGCCACCCTTATGTTAAGGTCTTTGATCCACTTGGATTTAAATTTTGTACAAGGTGATAGGTATGGGTCTAATTTCATTCTTTTGCAAGTGAACATCCAGTTGGACCAGCACCATTTGTTGAAGATGCTGTCCTTCTTCCATTGTGTGGTTTTGGCTTTTTTGTCAAAGATTAGTTGGCCATAGGTGTGTGGGTCCATGTTTGGTTCTTCAATTCGATTCCATTGAACCACTGGTCTGTTTCTATACCAGTACCATGCTGTTTTTATTACTATTGCTCTGTAGTACAGCATGAAATCTGGGATGGTGATATCTCCAGATGCTTTTTTATTGTACAGGATTGATTTAGCTCTTCTGGGCTTTTTGTTGTTCCATATGAAGTTGAGAATAGCTTTTTCCAGGTCTATAAAGAATTGTATTAGTATTTTGATGGGAATTACATTGAATCTATATATTGCTTTTGGTAGGATAGCGATTTTTATTATCTTGATCCTACCTATCCATGAGCATGGGAGATCTTTCCATCTTCTTAATGCCTCTTCCATTTCTTTCTTCAGGGGCTTGAAGTTCTTGTTGTATAAGTCCTTTCCCTGCTTGGTTATAGTTACGCCCAGGTATTTTATATTGTTTGTGGCTATTGTGAAGGGGTTGTTTCCCTTATTTCTTTTTCAGTATAATTGTTTGTTGTATAAAGAAGGGCTTCTGAATTTTTTTTGAGTTAATTTTTTATCCAGCCACCTTGCTGAAGTTGTTTATCAGCTGTAAGTGTTCTTTGGTGGAGTTTTTTGGGTCGCTTATGTATACTAACATATCATCTGCAAATAGGGATAATTTGACTTCTTCATTTCCAATTTTTATCCCTTTTATTTCCTTTAGTTGTCTTATTGCTCTACAAAGAATTTCAAGTACTATATTGAAGAGATATGTTGAAAGTGGACATCCTTGTCTTGTCCCTGAGTTTAGAGGAAATGCTTCAAGCTTCTCTCCATTTAATATGATGTTGGCCACTGGCTTGCTGTATATTGCCTTTATTATTTCTAGGTATGGTCCTTTTATTCCCATTCTCTCCAGAACTTTTAGCATGAAGGGGTGTTGGATTTTGTCCAATGCTTTTTCTGCATCTAGCGAGATTATCATGTGTTTTTTTTTTCTTCCACCTTGTTTATATGGTGAATTACATTGATAGACTTTTGTATATTGAACCATCCCTGCATTCCTGGGATGAAGCCTACTTGATCATGATGTATGATATTTTTTATGTGTTCTTGAATTCAGTTTGCTAGTATTTTATTAAGTATCTTTGCATCTATGTTCATGAGGGAGATTGGTCTGAAGTTATCTTTCTTTGTTGGGTCTTTGTGTGGTTTAGGAATCAGAGTGACAGTGGCCTCATAGAATGAGTTTGTCAGTGTTCTTACTGTTTCTATGTGGTGGAAGAATTTGAAGAGTAATGGTGTTAGTTCCTCTTTGAAGGTCCGTTAGAATTCCGTTCTAAAGCCATCTGGCCCTGGGCTATTTTTGGTTGGGAGAATATTAATGACTGTTTCTATTTCCTTAGGGGTTATTGGGCTGTTTAAGCTGTTAGTCTGATTTTGATGTAGTTTTGGTAGGTGGAATTTATCAAGGAAATTGTCCATTTCACTTAGGTGTTCAAATTTGGTGGAATTTTTAAATTTTTTAAAAAAATTTTAAATTTTTAAATTTAAAATTTAAATTTTAATTTTATAATTAAAATTTTTAATTTTTTAAAGATTTTTAAAGCAGATCCCGAATATTTTCTGGATCTCCTCAATGTCTGCTGTTATTTCTCCATTTTCATTTCTGATTTTGTTGATTTTTGTTCTTTCCTTATTTCTTTTAGTTAATTTGACTTGGGGTCTCTCTATTGTGTTGATTTTCTCAAAGAACCAACTCTTGTTTTCATTGATTCTTTGTATATTTCTTTTTGATTCTAAGTTGTTGATTTCAGCCCTAAGTTTGATGATTTCTGCCTTCTGCTCCTCTTGGGCGTGTTTGGTTCTTTTTTTTTCCAATTCACCCAGCTTAGCTGTTAATTCACTAATATGAGCTGTCACAATTTTCTTTTTGAAAGCACTTAGTGCTATGAACTTTCCTCGTAGCACAGCTTTCATTGTATCTCGTAGGTTTGGGTGTGTTGTGTCTTCATTGTTGTTGGATTTTAAGAAGTCTTTGATTTCCTTCTTTATTTCTTCCCTGACCCAGTGGTCATCCAGTAAGGAGCTGTTCAATTTCCATGTGTGTGTAGGCTTTCTGTTGATTCTTTTGCTGTCGAAGACCAGCTTTATTCCGTGGTGGTCTGATAAGATACAAGGTGTTATTTCAATTTTCTTGTATCTATTGAGACTATCTTTGTGTCCAACTATGTGGTCGATTTTGGAGAAGGTTCCGTGAGGTGCTGAGAAAAAGATGCATTCCTTTGTGTTTGGGTGAAACGTTCTGTAAATATCTGTTAGGTCCATTTGTTTCATGATCTCTGTTAGACTCAATATTTCTCTCTTTGGCCTCAGTTTTGATGATCTGTCCATTGTTGTGAGTGGGGTGTTGAAGTCTCCCACTACTAGTGTGTTGTGATCGACATGCGATTTAAGTTTTAGAAGTTTTTCTTTTACAAAAGTAGGTGCCTTTGTATTTGGGGCATAGATGTTCAGTATTGAGATTTCCTCTTGATGAATATTCCAATTAATGAGTATATAATGCTCTTCTTTGTCTTTTTTCATTAACTTCAGTTGGAAGTCTGTTTTGTTTGATATTAGGATGGCTACTCCAGCTTGCTTCCTGGGTCCATTTGCTTGAAAAACCTTTTCCCAGCCCTTTACTCTGAAGTAGTGTCTATCTTTGGTAGTGAGATGTGTTTCTTGTATGCAGCAAAAGGACGGGTCTTGCTTGCGGATTCACTCTGTAAACCTGTGTCTTTTTATTGGGGAGTTGAGTCCATTGATGTTGATGGATGTTAGTGACCTGGGGTTGTTATTTCCCATTATTTTGGTATATAGGTGATGGTCCTGTGCCTCTTTTGGTTTAGTTGCTGAGGGGTTTTCTATTCCCTTCGTTTTCTTGGGTGAAATTTTCTTTTCTGCAATGGAATTTTCCTTCTAGGATTTTCTGTAGGGCTGGGTTTCTTGGGAGATATTGTTTAAATTTGATTTTGTCATGGAATATCTTGTTTTCTCCGTCTATGTTGATAGAGAGTTTTGCTGGCTATAGTAGTCTGGCTTGGCACCTATGATCTCTCAGGACTTGTAGGATATCTGTCCAGGCCCTTCTAGCTTTTAAAGTTTCTGAGGAGAAGTCAGGTTTAATTCTGATGTGTCTGCCATTGTATGTGACTTGACCTTTTTCTCTTACAGCTTTTAATATCCTTTATTTGTTCTCTACATTTGGAGTTTATTATGTGGCGAGAGGAGTTTCTTTTCTGATCTAATCTGTTTGGTGTTCGGTAAGCCTCTTGGATTTTTACTGGCATCTCTTTCTTTAGGTTTGGGAAGTTTTCTTCTATGATTTTGTTGAAGATATTTCCTGGACCTTGGAGTCGGGAGTCTTCTATTTCCTCTATGCCTATGATTTTTAGGTTCCATCTTTTCAGTGAGTCCTTGATTTCTTGGATGTTGTGGGTGAGATATTTTTTAGCCTTCTCATTTTCTTTGGATGTTGTACTGATTTCTTCCATCGAAACTTCCATGTCTGAGATCCTGTCTTCCATCTCTTGCATCCTATTTTTGATACTCACATCCGTAGTTCCTGTTCTCTTCCCTTGGTTCTCCACTTCCTCTTTTAACTCTGACTTGTTTTCTTTATTGTTTCTCTTTCTGTTTTCTTGTCTTGTATGGTATTGTTCGTTTTGTACATTTCCTTCTCCAGCTTGCTTGTTTGTGTCTGAAAATCTTTCATTGCTTTGTCCTTTTCCTGTTCAAGCTCTGTCACCTTGGCTTGGAGTTCTTTAATGGTGTTGTTCGTTGTTTTGACTTGTAAAATTGTGGCTTCTTTGAATTCCTTCATAGATTTAAGTTCTTCTTGAAGGGACTCTATCACTTTCCATAATGCAGAATTGTCATCGTTTTCATGTGTTTCTGTTGGTGTGTGGTCATCTGAATTGGATGAGCTAGGATAATTCCACGTTGTTGGAGTCATATTTCCTTGGTTTCTATTTTTTCTTGGACCTTCGGCCATATCGATGTGTTTAGCTGTCTGACCTTGTCGTTTTCTGTGTTTGGATCCACAGGGGATGCTTTGGTGAAGGAGTCAAAGTGCTTGGCTATCTGTCGTTGCTTACAGGGGGATCTCAGGGTCACTGTGGTTTTAATATCCTGAAGCACTGTGAGCTGGTTCAGCCTATTCCCAGTTAGTGAGTAATGGTCCAGGATTGTTTCACTGCTCCCAATTCAGACTTCTCTATGTTGCACACTGAGTGATCAGCCTGCAATGGTTCTGATGGTATGGACCTGTTTGCCCAGGCACAGATTCTGTGGGCTTTGTTTGTTGTCACGGAGGCTGACAGCGCCCAGCTCCACACCTAATATGTCTGGGTTTTCCACTATACAGCTATGGTCTCCTGGCTTCTGGTTTCCCACTAGGCTTCTCCGCTTCAGGCCTGGCCCCTCAACCCCGCCTGCCTGTGCTGTCTTCCCTCCCTGTCTACTCAGCTGCTGGTGTGCGGAGCCCCAGCCCCTCCCACCGCCTGTGCCTGCCTCCCTCCCCAGCTGCTCTGCCATGGGTGCGCGGGACTTTGGCCCCTCCCGCCGCCTGTGCCAGCTTCCCTCTCCAACCCTTCTTACGTGGGTGCACGGAACTTCGGCCCCTCCCGCCACCTGTGCTGGCTTCCCTCTCTGACTGCTCTCCCCGCTGGCTTCCCACTCTCTCAAATCCTCCTTGGCTCTAGCGGCTGCAGACCATGCATTGAGCACCCTGTTTCTTACTTGCTAAGACTTCAACTATCCCACAAAGTTTCCTAAGTTGCTATAAGGTCCTCCTGAGGTGTGGGGAGCCCAGTAGGCTAGTGGGCGCTCGCCATGTGGCCTCTGATTCTGCCTGCTGTGTGTTGGGGTCGATCTTACCAGGCGCCTCTCCAAATGGGAGTTCCCGAATCCCGGATTTAGTGGCTTCAGTGTCTTAGAGAGATGGGGGGGAGAGCCTTACCCTGGGATTTTTAACAGTCCCCTGGGAGCTGTGTGTGTTTCAGAGGGTCTAGCCCCTCCGGTTTTTGCACAGTGTCCAATAACTCTGTGTTTTTTATGGCTCTTTTCTCCCATATTCAAAATGCGTCAGAGCAGGTCGCCACCATCTTGGCCCCCCTCGCATTATCAGTCTTAATTTGTGCACGTGCACCCATAAATGCCATTATTTCTAATAAATGTGCAATAACAAAATCAGGTTTTTCAGAACTTAAAGCAATTGCCCATTGAAACTATGAGGATGTATCAATGGTATGATTAAATACCATTGTTTTCCAAATTCTGCAAAATGAAAAGCATCCATTTGCAAGTTTCATTCTTTTTAGTATATCTAGAGTTACTACCAGCAGGTAATGGAGTTTGGCTATACTGAGAACACGTAGGACACTTTTTTTTTAAATAATTATTTCCCTGGCTTGTTTCCAGTTAATATAGAATTTTTTTCTTTAAACCTGAGCTGTTAGCATGATGTTTCTGCTGAAATTTTGAAGTTTCCAACACATTTCCTATGAGTAATTGTTCAATCTCCTCATTTCCTTCTGCCACTGGACTTTGCAAACCTGTATGAGATCGAATATGGGTTATATATAATGGGATATTTCTATTTCTGATGACCTGTTTCAATTGTATAAATAAAGAAGTTAATTCTGTGTTATTGGGAATAAATTCAGCAGTTTCTATATGCAACTCAACTCTTTCTGCATATAGAGAATCAGTGATCATGTTAAGAGACTCAGGAAAATCTAATGACACCATAAGGATTGCATAAAATTCTGCTTTTTGAACTGAGGTATATGGACTCTTGATTACCTTGCTCATTTTGTCTGTCTTATAACTTGGCATTCCCATCTTCTTAGCATCAGTATAGAAGGTTGGTGAATCAAGAATTGGTGTTCCCTTTACATTATGATGAAGAATCCAATTAATTATATTTATAAATTTTATACATTTGCTTTTTGGAAATTTGTTATTAATCTTTCCCAAATAATTACTGCAAGTTCTTTTCTAGTCTTCATTGATAACCCAAAATGATATAATCTGAGCATTAGTAAGAGGCACTACTATTTTGGTCGATATCTTTTCTATGTATGTCTTTAATATTTTACTTTGTTTATGTGGTAAAAAGTCCATTCCACAATCCTATCTTCCTGTTGCATAATGCATCCTGTAGGAAAATGAGTTGATGGTAAAATGACCAAAATATAATCAAGTTGAGGATCAATTCTCTCTATGCATGCATCTTGCAATCTTTGTTCTACCAACATTAATGCCCTTTCTGCCTCAGCAGTTAAACATCTTAGACTGTTTAGATTTGTAATGTTTGAAACAAATTACCTAACTCATAGGTACCAAGGGTGGGCCTTAGATAATTTATATCCCCCATTAATTTTTGTAAATCATTAAGAGTTTTCAATTGGTCTCTATGGATCTGTACCTTTCATGATCTTATTCTCTGTTGACTTATTTTATAACCCAAATAATTGATTGAATCTCCTCTTTGTACTTTTTAAAGAGCAATTTTTTAAACCTCCATAGTGGTAGAATTCTTTGCATTTCCTTAAGTAAGTTGTCTAATATAACTACATCAGAATCAGCCAACAAAATATCATCCATAAAATGATAGATAATAGTTTGAAGAAATTGCTTACAAATTATTTGTAATGGTTTTTGTACAAAATATTCACACAGAGTTGTATGATTCTTCATTTCCTGTGGAAGCACATTCCAATGATACCTCCTGATTCGAATACTGTTTTTAAGAATAGGTACAGAGAAAGCAAACCTTTCCCTATCATTCTTATGTAATAGAATTGAGAAAAAGTAGTCTTTTAAATGAATTACTATTAAAGGCCATGACTTTGGTAATAGAGAAGTTAAAGGTGTGCTGGGCTGCAAATGACCCAATTCGTTGAATTATTCTATTTACAGCTCTTAAATCTGTTACTAATCTCCACTTCCCTGACTTCTTATTTACCACAAACACAGGAGAATTCCATGGTCTGGTACACTCTTCTATATTACGAGCCTCCAGCTGTTCTTTTACCAAGTGCTCAAGAGCCTCCAATTTTTCCTTTGTTATGGGCCACTGCTCTTGTCACACCAGTTTATTTGATAGCCATTTCAAGGGTAGGTCTATTGGAATTTCAGCAGTGGCCCCTAGTATAAATATGTAAACTCAATACTTGGGGTAACTGGTGTTTGGATACTAAACATAGCTTGCAATTGTTGTTGAGTACTCTTATCAATACCTTCTCCAGAAGCATCCATTGTTTCATCGTTTGTTATTTCTGGCATTGAAGGAATATTAATTTGAGTACCCCATTGTTGTAAGAGATCCTTTCTCCATAACTTTATGGGTATATCAGCCACATAAGGTCTCAAACTTCCCTGTTTGTCCTTCTGGTCCAACACAGTTAAGCCACCGTACACTTTGCTTTACATGTGATAATTTACCAATCCTATAAAATGTGTAGGAACCTTTTGAAGTGGCCATTTGAATTCTAAGACTCATGTAAGAAGATAAAACATCAGCTCCTGTGTCAAGCAATCCTTCTACTTCAATACCATTGATTTGTATTTTTAATTTTGGTCTCTTATCACTCACCATTGTTTGCCAATATACATATTTTCCAGTACTCCTGAATCCTCCTGTTCTTTCTATTGGAGCAGACTTGCCCTTGATATAAGGTAACAACAGCAACTGAGCAATTCTATCCCCTGCATTAACTTTCATGTCTTTCTTTACAGATACCATAATTTTAATTTCTTCCTTGAAATATCCATCTATAATACTTGGATGCACAGTAAATCCTTGAGAAATTAATCCACTTCTTCCAAAGATTAACCCTACTGTCCCTGATGATAAAGGACTATAAACACTAGTGGTAAACTTATAACATTCATCTGTTTTGTATAATGTAAGAGAGTCATCTGTGGCCAGATCGAAAGCTGTGCTGCCTTCAGTAGCATGCAAAAGATTGGCAATAGTTAATTTTGTTCTTCCTTATGACTGCCTGTTTCCCTCTAGCTGACTGATGGACGACCATCATTTCACCATTCATAGGTTTTGCTGAGGGGCCTTGAACCGGTAGGCCCCTCCCTTCATTTCCTTGCAAGGGATTACCTCTGACATCCATTTGAGCTCTACAATCACAGGAACAGTGTTTGCCTTTACCACAATGAGTACAAAATTCTGGAGACCTTAATCTTCCTTTGTTATAAAAAACCATTCATTCCCTTTTACTGCCATGTTCTGCAGAGTCCAAGCACCTATCATTTTGAGTTCTGGAGGTTTCAGCCTTACAATATCTTTTGAAATGGCCAAGTTTACCATTTTTAAAGAATTCATTAAGACCCCTAGAAATGGCATGTGCTATGATGTTAGTCAGCAACAAACATTGTCATATTGTCATCAACTGGCATCATAGTTTCAAAATCTGCAGTTTTCTCTATAGTTTTGAAAATCAAAATACCCATAAAGCCCCCCCCCACTTTGGGCACCATTTGTAACTGAAATTTAATTAGCAATTGTATTTATTAATAACTGTAAATTGTAAGATTAGGTTGACAATGCAGCCAGCACCCTGGCAGAGCAGAAGACATCATGGTTGGTAGATTCCCTGGAGCTTGGTGGGAAGCCATTGGCCCTGGATTGCTTGGACTGATGGCCTATTAGCCACTGTGGTCCTTTTCCCAATAATTAAATACACCAAGCCCTTTTTAATGTTTCAATGCTTAACCCCTAGCTGGGCAGAGTGTAATTAGCTACTCTAAGTTAACCCAGATCACCAAATCCCAAACCTCCATGTGCTTGTGATTACCTTCCAGCATTCTCAAATGCGTCTATCTGCTTTTATGTCTCCTCATGGAATGAGCTAATCCTCTGTGTAAAATGTAGGGTTTCTGTTCTAACCTCAGTAAGTCCCATTTTCCTATACTCTTTCTGCCCAGCTAATTGGACATTAGCAACTTTTATTAACCAATCAAGAGAATGACTCAGAAGGGGCAGAAGCAAGATCTCAGCATTGAATTCAGTCTATCAAAACCGATGTTATTAGACCTTCCCCAAACCACAACCATTGGTTTATCCATCAGAAAATTCATCTGTAGCACTTGTACTTGAATATTTCAGAAAAATGAAGGGATTTGTCATTCTGCATCCCACTTCTTGCTTCAGTGTATCCAGATACCATTGCATACAGGGATGGAGAGGATAAAGCTGAACCAGGATGGGTTAGACAACAGGATATCTGTCCATCTGTGAGTACTTAGGTGTGAGAGAAGGTTTTCAGTGCTACAGTTCCTTTAGATTATACTCACTGTAACAGCTCTCCTTTTTTTTTTTTTTTTTCAAAGTGAACAAGGGCTATATAAACTTTGGGTAGTAGTTGGGGTTTTGGAGATGAGTGCACATTAATGGCTGGGGCTGAGGTGTTTGGAATGCTTTATTTACATCAAGGGGAGTTCCAAGTGCTTGCTAGGCAGGCTCTTACTGGGACAGAGGAAGTTAAACATGTAATTTTCCCACCAGACCTTCTGACTACCTCAGATCAGAAGTGGGTGTCATGCAGGACTATGTGCTCCAGGTCTTATTGGTCCATAACAGGGACAGAGCAATCCTTAATCTTGCCAGTCTCAAGATGTGATTTTGGGGGTTTTAGACAAACCTTGACCTCACTCTTGCTCCAGGGCATCTCTCCTACTTGCAAGGCTCACATGCCCCACAGAGAACAAATGATATTATTTTAAGTATATACATTATAAAATCACCAGTTAAAAGAGGCTTGGGTAGAATGATTATATTGTGTGAGGTAAATATGTTCTATCTATATTAAATTAATTTTATATGGAAAAGAAGAATATATAAATCATGTCAAGTTAAACAGTGTAAAATATAACCTGAAAATATTAAGCAAGATAGATATATACAAATATAAAATCTATTTGTCAAAAGAATATGAAACATGGTTTCCTTCTGAGTTTGGTCTTCACTTCATTACACAATGTTATAAAATTTAGATTCAGCCAGGATCTTTGCAACATATTTTTGTCATATATAATAATTTTCTATGTTATGCATCTTCATCTTCATTGAAACTACAAAAGAATATTGAGGTGAAATAAATATCACAAGTCCTTTCTTTTATAAAGGTTATGTTGGAAAGTTTAAAAGGGTTCTGAGAGTAACATATATCCACTACTCATCCACAATGAAGATTTCAACATTTTTGAAGTATGTGTGTATTTAAAAGCTATAGGTCTGTGATAAATAAAAAGAGCATAAAGATGATTTAGAAAACAAAACATAACAAAAAGATATCACTAACCAACAACTAGCATGATCAGTAGGCAGGACTTATCCAACATAAGAGTTATGAAGACAGATGAAGCATTCCCATGAACTCTCTTTACTCCTGGAATCATCACATATACATGGCACTAGTGTCTCAATGTCACTTTGTATAATTCAAAGAAACACAGACTTTTAAATAACTATAGAGTTCTTATTCAGAGGCAAGGTGTATATTATAAATTTCACTAGATTTTATTTTAATATTTTAATTTAATACTTTTATATTTTAAAATATCTAGAAATATCAATTGAATGTTTTAATAGTCAATATACTATTAGTATCTCAAAACAGTAAGTATAGGTAGATTTGTTTGTATTCAGGTATGAGATTACTGTTTTTAGAAAGAAATAAAATTTCAGATAGTCAATTAGAAATATACACACACATAGATACAAACACACATACACAATTTATACTGACATTTCCATTGGATAGAGTTCATGACAGTCGTATTCACTTTTCAATAAACAAACCCTATTTGAGATGTCATACTCCATATTTCAGTTATCCAGCTTTCCAAGATTACTGTTTTGTCTAAATTAAAATCTGAATTTTGCTGATATTCCCTCAGTCAATGTAAATTTATTCTTAGCTCATGAAATTTTTATGGCAATATTTTCACAGAAATTTGGCATCACTTTCAGAAAAAAATCTTAGAACACATTATTTATATTCAAAAATCAGTGTATAACTAATATCAAAATTAATATTAAATTGATAATTAGTTCTTAAACATATACTTGAAGTCCCCAATTATAATTGAATAAAAAGTATGTTTTATATGGAGATGATGTGTACCTAATAATATTGCATATGATACACTGTTTTGTGGTCTTTCAAGGAAAGATTTTAAGAAATCCTACTTGAAGTGTGAATAACAAAGATAAAATCCAATTTTTGCCCTGTTCTGATATAACAGATGCTACCTCAGTTGGAAAGGGAGCCAACAAGTTAGTCTAAGGAGCGTTGTGGTCTCAATTCATCTCTCCTTTACATCCCTGGGCTACAAGATAATGGATGTATTGGTTCAGAGTAAATGCATTCTCTATTGCAGGATAGTAAGCATTTTTGTTTCAGTGATTTTCTGTCATTGTGAGAGTAGGAGTCTGTGACTCACAAAATGGTGTAGGTAAAATGTTTCCTTGATGTATTATGTACCTTAGCAAAGCCGCTGTTCAGCTTTCTCACATGAAATAGGTGCTATGGTACCCACAGAAAACCAGTATATATATACTTAGTTCAACTTCACGAAGAAGAGCGGCACAGAATATTCTTTTTATTTTTATTTATTACTTCAGGTTATATATCCATCACAGTGCCCTCTTTCCACCCCCCACCCCAGTCCCACCATCCCACCCATTACTCCCTATCCTTTCCATCCCACTCCTCTGGAGTGGGGTGTCCCTACATAACAGTCCCTCACCCCAGTTCAGCAGTTATATGAGAGCCAAGATCCTCCTCATACACTGGGGACCTACAGGGCAGCACCGCTAGTGCAAAGTGTCTCATGGACAGGTAACAAAGTCTATGTTCATGTTCCCTTTGGTGCATTGGATGTAATATAGTTATCTGGTACTATTTGGCTAAAATCCGATTATAAGTGAATAGACGCCATGTGCATCCTTCTGAGTCTGGGTTAGCTCACTCAGACCTTCTCTAGTTCCATCCATTTGGCAGCAAATTGCATGATTTTGTTGTTTCTGATTGCTGAGTAGCATTCCATTGTGTAGATGTACCACAGTTTTTTATTTCATTCTTCAGTTGAGGGACATCAGGGTTGTTCTCAGTTTCTAGCTATTACAAAAAAGGCTGCTATGAACATAGATGAAGAAACGTCTTTTTGGTTTGGTGAGGAATCATTTGGATGTATACGCAGAAGTGGTTTGGCTGGGTCTTGAATTAGAGCTATTCCAAGTTTTCTAAGATATTGCCAGACTGATTTCCATAGTGGTTGTACAAGCTTGAATTCCCACCAGCAATGGAGGAGTGTTCCCTTTTCTTCTCAACCTTACCAGCATGTGCTGTCATTTGGGTTTTTAATCTTAGCCACACAGAATAAGTTTTATCCTGAATACAGATACCTGAGTCAGACTGAGAAAAAAATTTGCACATCTCTCAGGAAGACTTTGTTTCATTTTTAATGAAAACAATAAAGAAATATTCTAAAAGCATGCTTCTTATATATAATTTCTCATTAGCATTGCAGTTGTCTGAATTATGATTAAGTTACTTTTAAATACCTCATCATTTTCTTGATTTTAGAAATTCACATTTTTGGGAGTTGTGTTTTCCAAATTAGCAATTGACATTGCTTCAATAAACACTACTCTGTTTAAAAATATAAATATTAATAATAAAACATTGTTTTCTTATTAGAACTCAGTCTTCACACAGGTAAGCAACCTAGCTGGATGTACTAAAACATGGATCCATACTGACAGTTTTCAAAGCAGCTATTCACTTCTGAAGATACTAATAATGTAACATACTTACTTTGAGAAGGGCATTTTGTCCATCTCTCAGTGCCCATCTCCTCATCATGAACACAATGATGACGTTTAACTCCTGATCTTCCTATTCCCAGTCAAGAATGCTCAAATTATAGACATGACCTATCATGTCTGATGTTTGCTGTGCCTGACCCATGTGTGAAATCTTGATGCATTTTAAAATCTCACTGCATGTCTATTTGGAAGCAATACTTTCATTTATCAATATTAGAGATGTGCTTCATGATTTTCGTGTTTTCAAAGTCAGTTTTACTAAGCACTTGTTTAAGCATTGTTGCTAACACTGTCACCTTACTTCTTAATTTTGACATGATTAGATAAAATTCTGACTAGAAATTTCATGTTTCACAGGTATTCTGTGAATGTATCTGTATAATATGATCATGTATGTAAAAATACAAGCTTTACATATATAAATTATTAAAGTAGAATTTTGATTGTTGAAGTAGGTAGCTTATAATAAGAAATATAAATATTACTTTAAAATTAACTCAGTTATTTTGAGTAGTCCTTATACTGACAAAAAGTAACATCATGGTGTGTATAAGTAAACAGTATAATGAATGGAATTTGCATTTTGCATCATTTATTATTAATTGGTTTTTAAATCTTGTTTTGTTTTCCCAAAATGGTGTTTTCAAATATTTCCATACTAAAATGGTCTCTTAATTTCTTGAGTCAGGTCAAGTTAGAAAAATTCTAGTTCATACAGTTCCATTATTACAAACAGAAAACTCTGTATGTCAATCTTGTGTTGGTCCTATATGTCTAACAGGCTCAAGCAGTGAAAGTAAATGGGGAGGAAGCTGAGAGGACAGATATAACCATAAAAATAGGTAGCAGATTTATCTGGGTAAAGCATGTCAGGGGTTTGCATCAAGAAGTCACACACAGTTCTGTAAATTCTTATAGAATTCTGTCCTAGAGGCAGAGAAAACACCTAGCTGACTTTCCTATTCCACCTGTGTTCCAGAGGAATAAAACCTTCATACTCAGCTCACATACCAAAAGGTAAAAGCTTGCTAGCTCACCCAAGTTACTTTCTTATTCTCCTGAAAACCCTAGACAAATAGCCCAGAAGAACCTAGAGGAAGAAGCCTGGAAGGAGAAAAACTATGAAGGAGAAAACCCAAAGGAAGAAGCCTTGAAGGAAGAAAAAGTCTGAAGGAAGAAAACTTCTGAAAAACAAAATCTTCTGATGGAGAAAACCTACCAGCTCCTCCACATTGTCTTAAATCCCCTCCAGCTCAATGTCCCTCCTTTCTGCTTATTCCCTGTCAACTGGTTTCTTGCCCTGCCTCTTCACCGAGGGTTAACTTTATTTAATCTTGTGTACAAGAAGCTCTTGGATTAAAGGTGTGTGCTAGGGTAAAGCCACACCACAAACACTTGTTTACAGTAAACAGAAAACTCTAGTATTAAAAATTAAGCCATCCCTCATTTCAAAACCTGTTTTTCAATTCAGAATCTCGGGGTTCACAATATGATCAAATATTCTGCAACATGGTACATTTGCACAATGGAATACTACTCAGCTATTAAAAACAAGGAAACCATGAAGTTTGCAAGCAAATGGATGGAACTAGAAAATATCATCCTGAGTGAGATAACCCCAGACACAGAAAGACACACATGATATGCACTCGACTACAAGTGGATATTAGCCATTTAGTACAGTATAACCATGCTATATAATGCACAGTCTCAAAGAAGCTAAGTAACAAAGAAATCCCAAGGAATGATACTTGAAATTCATTCAGCAGAGTAAATAAAACAGATATCTGATGTAGATGGAGGGAGGGAACTAGGTGGGAGAGGAGTGGTGAGGGAAATGTAGTGGAGATTAAGTGTGGGGAGAGGAGTAGAGAGCAGGGAGAGAGAACAGAAATCGGTGTGGAGGGGCAGGTCTGGGACAAGGAAGAGCCTAGTTGAGACTCCTAACAGTAGGGGCTTTGGAGACTGAAGGAGCTCCCTCTTGTAACCTGGCAGTACTTCCAGTAAACATAGGGGGACACCAACCCATTCACAAAAACTTTGACCCAAAATTTATCCTGCCTACAGAAAGTGTAGGGATAAAGATGGAGCTGACTGGAGCAACATGAGATTCACCCCACAGGAGAGTATCAACCCCTCACACTATTAAATATACTCTGCTATGCTTGCAGACAGGAGCCTAGCATAAATGTCTTCTGAGATGCTTCATCCATCAGCTGATGGAAACATATCCAGAGACCCACATGGAGCTCAGCCTATTGAGGATAGGAAGAGGATAAGGAAGAGGTAGTAAGGATTGAGGGACCAGGAAGGGTCAAGGATACCCAAGAAAACCCTTAGAGTAAGCTAACCTATGCCTATGGAGACTCAAATAGATTGAACCACCAACTAAAGAGCATACATAAGCTGTACCTAGGTCTTCTACACATATGTAGCAGATATACAGCTTGTTCTTCATGTGGGTCCCTGTTTAACAATTGGAGTAGAGGTTTTTTCTAACCCGTGCCTGCCTTTGGATCCCTTTCCCATAGCTGGGCTGCCTTGTCTGGCCTCAGTGGCGCAGGATGAGCTTAGTTCTACTGTAACTTGATGTACCAGGGTGTGTAGATACCCATGGGGGCCCTCCCCTTCTCTGAGGAGAAGGAGCAGTTTATGGGAGGGGTGACTGTGGGCCTGGGTGGAGACAGTGAGGATATAATCAGGCTGTAAAGTGAATAAATAAATAAAATAAGTAAATTTGAAAGAGAGATCACAGAAGGGTATATGGGAGGTTCTAATGAGATAAAGCAAAAGGAGAAAATTGTACTTATAATCTCAAAATAGGAAAGACATATTTTTTAATATATGGCAAATGATTATTTAACTATAAAATGATGATTCCACTTTCCATTTATTTTTTAATGAGGTAAATAAAAATAAATATTGTTTTCAGTTAAACTTTCTACCCAAGCAGGAAATCATGAGAGATAAATTTCATCGAGGGCAGAGAGGTAAAAAATGGAATTATGACCAAAGTAATTTGCTATGCATACGTAAGGATTTGCCTGATACTTTGAGGCACTTTCATCTTTACAGCATTTGAGAGTCTTTCCTTTCATCTTCTCTACAGTGTATGATCACTGCCACTTGAATTTGCAGTCATTTTCATTAAACACAATTGCTTTGAAGTAAAATCTCTTGCAATTGAAATGCAATTCCATGCTAATATAGAATATAGAATGTGACACTTGTTAGGTGGCAAGGGAAAAAATGCCTTTTGCTAGAAATTATTTTGAAAGTGACTCATGATCGTTGGGCAATCATACTCCTAGAAAAAAGGATATAATTGGAATAAACTAAAAGTGACTAAAACGCTGCTTGAGTTTTATTGTAAAAAATGAAAAGTATACATATATGTTTACATATTTACACACACATACTCTCTCTCTCTCTCTTTCTCTCTCTCTCTCTCCTGTTTAACAGGTGAATTGCTTACTTTTGCAGGATTAGAGCTCCCCTGTGTGGTCATTTTGCTGATACACACAAAGGCTTCAAAAATAATATATTGGCATTAGACATATAATGCCTATCTAGTTGGACCTTCTTATAAATATTCAGAAGTAACCACTTGCAAATAATATCAAGATTTATTAAAAATATTTTTCACTCTATAATTTACACTGGCAGAATGATTTTAATAGAAATGAATTAAAGACAGAAAATAAAATGAAATATTGAACAGCATTAATGAAGTAAACAAATAAATGTCTAGTCAATTATGCCAGCTTCTTACATTGCCAAACCATAAATTATGATATATATTATTCATAAATAATTACAATAATTCAATATTCTATTTATTTAATTAATTTTTAGTCTGCACCTTGTGTGTTATTAAGCTAAGAAAGAAGGAGAAAAAGAAAATTTGCTTACTGGATACTGATAATATATTAAAACAGAATCTTAAACTTATACCAAATTAGTCAGTTGAGTACATATGGTTATCACATGTTCTAAATTTTGTGAGTTTTTAAATCTTTCATTTACCCCATTTGTGAAATTCTTTGGTTTATTCAGATTTATAATAGTTTATTGAACATTTAAAAATATTCAAGAAATCATTTTAACAGATACTTAGTGAAGAAATAATAAACATGAAAGCAGATAAATAAATTCAACCTAACTTGAAAGAATACATTCAAAAAACCTCATGCTATCCAATAATGTTGTAAAATGAACAGTGTTGGTTTTATGTATCTGTTAAAATTAATAATTCATTTGAAATGAATTTAAATTTCCACAAAGATTACATTGAGTAAGTTAGGTGGTTGTTCTCCACCTTTTATGTCTGAACACATTTCCCATAGGGATCAGGTTCCTTCCTTCCATGCTTCAGAAAATGTCTGATCGCCATGGCTTGCCCTGTGGCAGAATTCTGGTAGATTGACATAACTAAAATACTCCATGTAGCTATTGTATTTGTTGAAAAAAATTTACAGTTAACTTCCACACTTCATCTTTGCTAGTAATCTCTAGTTTTATTTTCCTGTATTGATATTGCAATTACTCCCAGCTCAGTTTTTTCTACTCAGTCTAATCTTTAAAGTACTTCTTAGCCAACTGAGTATCTTAGAATCTGTTTGGCCTCTAACTAAAAAAAAAAAAATTATTTGGAAAATGATATGTGAGTCTGCTGGGTAAACATTGTATTGCTTTGGGAATATGGTTTTAGTTATGAAATTTGCTGTAGTTTTATATTCTGCAGCTCTAAAATGTGCACATCACTCTCACAATTAGCATATTAAAGCCATTCACTATTCTGGGCTTTATCTTACCAACTACTGGGAAAATGCATATACACGTAATTAAAAACAAACCAACAAACAAAACTCATGTGGCCTATGAAACAGCATTATGTATTTTCTATTAACAGAGATCCATAATGTGAAATTAGTAGATCACAAATACATATAAAAATGTGGACATATTTTAAAGAAAATAAGTAAAATGATGCAAAGGACTTCAGTTGCTGTACTGTTTAGTTTTGTGGGCATTTTGTCAACTTCACAGTCATTCAGCCAATAGGGATTTCATAAGAAAGAATGTGAAAGATATTTTAAAATTTCAATAGCTTACAGCCTGAATATAGAAAACACAAAAGGATGATTGAAAGGAGAGGAGATAAAAAGAGAGGAAGGAAGAAGAGGGAGAAAGGGAGAGAGAGAAGGGAACAATATAAGAGGTAAGGATGGATGAAAAGAGAGGGAGCAAGAGAGAGACTGAAACCAGTTATAAATTTGAAAATGAAATGTATACATTGACACATTGCTATAGGATTAAACATTGATTCTTGATTATCACTCTATGAATATATTTCAGTGCAACCGGAATGAGATAGCAGAGTCAGTTTGAAAACAACTTTAACAGAATAGAATTACTACTAGGAATTTTACATCTAAAAAGTGCTCAAGAATAGAGAAGAAGCAAGCCCTTGCTCCCGCTGTTGCGAGAGGATCTCAAGCTGGTCTAGGATTCAGTTTGTCACTGAGGATGGCCTTGTACCTCTGATCTTGTTTCCACCTTCCTGTGTTGTGCGCTTACAGCATATACTATCATTTCTCAATTTTGCAATGCAGGGGACTGAGTTCAGTGGTCAAAGCAAAACTCAAGGCAGGATCCTCCATGTAGGACCTGAAGCAGAAAGTCTGGAGGAATTGTGCTTACTGACTTGCTCTTGATGGCTTGCTCAGAGTTGTGTTTATACAACTCAGAACAACTTGCAAAAGGTTGGCACTGCCTCCTCCTGTGGGTGGGGCTCAAGACATCCATCATTAATATAAAGAAACGCCCTATTGGTTTGCTTACATGCAACCTGAGAGAGACATGTTCTCAACTGAGGTCCCTCTTCCAAATAAAATTAGGGTACCGTGAAGTTGGAAAATATCAGGATAGTAGGTCATGTACATGTAAAAATTTATGAACTTTATTTTAGATTTTCTAGTTTTGAAGAATGTAAATGTTTAATATATCTCATGATTTTTTGAGTTTTATCAGTATTAATTGAAATGTGTACCTTTTCATCTCTCATTTTATTAATTTGCATTTCCCTTTTTTTCTTTTGGTTAATATGGTATAGATTGATCAATCATATTAATCTTTTCAGAGAACCAGTTCTTCATTGCTTTGATTTTTTGTAGTTTTTTGTTTTTTCTATATCATTATTTGAAATTATTTCATAACTCCTATTTGTATTGTCCTATTTCCAAGTTCACTATTATTATTAATTTCTTTTTACACTATTTATTGTTAGACTCTAACTGGTTTGATATTTTACAGATCTTGTTTATGTGGTCACAGGTGCTGTTAATTAATAACTACAGTAGGCAGGATCTGCAGTTCTCATCCAACACTGAGGAACTAATATCAGTATTATTGTATAATTGCTGGCACAGAAAGAATTATTTGTTTTTAAATATAAGGCCGTTGTATGCTTCCTATGCTCCAGTGGATGACCCTACAACCATACATATTAGTCGCAATAACTGACACAGTGGGCTATCAAACTAAACAACAAAACCACAGGAAGTTGTCAGTTTAGCATGTTATGGAGAACTTGGCAGGAGTTGGAGGGGAAAAATGGATATACGTGTGATGACATTTTCCAGGTATGTATTTATGTATGAAATTCTAAAAATTAAAGACGAAATAGAAACAATACAATGATTACTTAAAAGTAGAAAGCAATAAGACAAAAGAGCATTTATTTAAATATAAGGTAAATATATATACAGAAGCAAATTATATGTACACTTCTCCCCTCAAAGTACTTTTTATTGGATTTCTTTCAAATGTAATGGTATAGTAGTGTGCTTGACCAATAGCTTAAAGAAATGCTACTCACTGTAGTCCACCTGTTTTTTCAGTTATTTATAACAGCTATGATTCCCTCTGCAATTGCTTAAAAAATACTAGGCCTCAGAAGATTTGATGCTTCCTTTGCTTTGATCATCTTTTAATCCAGTGAAAAATAAATTGCCTGAGATCTTCCATTAATGGCTCCTTTAACTCAGTGCTGGAACCAGAATTCAAATTAAATGTTTCCATTTTGTGCAATGTATTACTTTTCAGTATTAAAGATACAAGATGATACTCAGAAACCCCATGATTTCTGAATAACGGTTTTCAGAGGAACTTGGGCACCAATATAAAGTAGGATTTATGGTGAATATTTTCAGGTCGAAAAACAGCAGCGATTCAATAATGCCTGAGATCTAAGTTCACAGAAAGTTCTATTTAGCTGAACAAGACATCCACCAGGAAGAACGTGACGCTTTCCCAGCCTCATCACAGAGGAATCCTGCAGATTGCTTCTCAAGCCAGCAATACACCTGTGGAGATTTCCTATAGCGCTAACTTCTTTAACAGACTAAAAGCAGAACGTGGGACAGGATAAGCCTCAGAATTTGATTGCTGAATTTAGTAACAAAAAGTCTTAGTATTTGTAAAACTCTCCAGTAAATAGCACAAAGGTAAATCAGTTCCTGATATGAAAAATTCAAATGTTTTCTTTTAATTTTATATAGAATTTCTTTTCATATGCATGTCAATTTTGCAATTATTTCAGTACTTTTTAAAATGCCATGTTTCTGCTCAGAATATCTAATAAAAGTTGACTAGTACAGTTCTTTTATAAATGGTAATTTTCATATGTTAAGAAACTCTGACATCCTTCAGGTAACATTCAGGCTTCTTTTTTTTCCTTATGACTTTTATCAAATTGATTTTATAACTTATGAATGGATATATATGTATATATAGTGACATCATTCTTTAATATTTATTTATTTATTTTTTTTTTTATTTATTTATGTTGGTTATTCGAGGCATGGCTTCTCTGTGTAACAGAGCCCTGGTTCTCCTGGACTCCCTCTGGAGACCAGGCTAGCCTTGAATTCACAGAGATCTGATTGCCTCTGCCTCCCGAGTGCTGGGATTAAAGGCATGCACCACTATGACTGGCTAATGAGATCATTTCATGTTTTCCCTCTAGTCTCTTAAATATAACTTCACTGCTTCCTTTGAAAATCATGGCATATTTTCAATCGTTTCAGTCCGCTCCCTATGCCCGCCCATCTGTGAGAGGCAAGGGGGTGTTCGGGAGAAGGGAGAACAGAAGGGTCCTGCCGTGGGAACCACGGCTCGGCCCCAGCCCCCAAACCATATATACCTAAGTATAAAAACACATACTTCTCAGTAGGTTTAGTAGTGCTTTTAAGTATACAAATTCAGGGCTAACTACTTGGTATCAGTTAAAAAATGTGGGGAATCTTCCTTGATCATGATTATTTTCCCCGATTTTAGCATTTCTTTGTTGTGCATTTTGGAGTCCTTTGTACTTGGATGGAGTCCTGTGAGATTTTTTTTTCTTTTTAAAAAAGATTTTCAATTTTTTGTGAGACATTTAAAAAAAATTTACATTGTCTTCTTGTCCTGTTCAGGCAGCCATATAGTTGAGATAGCATGAGTGAAGCTTCCATATCATTTCTAGGAGACACACCATTCCACAGCATATTTCTTCTTTCTTTTATACTTTTTGTGACCCCCCTCTTATGTGGTAGTTAATGAGCATTATAGCATAATAGATAGGAATTATGTTTTAAATATGCCAACTGGAGCTTGATACTCCATGATTACAGGTTCTCAGCTTTTTTTTTTTTTTTTCAAAAGAAATTTTCCTTGATGTAAGGTGAGAGCTACATGAATCTCTGGATATGAGGATAAATACTCAGAATGCAGTTAAGAATTACACTGGCTTGCTGTTTCAGTAAAGTGGAAGTAATAGGTTCACTGTTAAGTTCCAGAACCTCAGAAACCCTGAACAGGTTTTCCGAATTTGGCATGATTTACTTTCTATTAAATGAGCCTTTTGACTGGTTAGAGAGCTGATTGTGACTGAGAAAATATGAGTCCTACTATTGTGCATTTAGTGTTATCATATCATTAAGTAGTCCTGTTGGTTCATTCAACTGGGTAAAACAATTGGTTCCTACCCTCTCTTGAATGCTTGTATCATAAGGAATAATATTATTATTTAAATACTTAGAATGCATATAATACATATGTGTGTGTTTATGTATACATATATGGTTTAAATGGAGTTATCCTACTTGGACAGAAAAATCTCACTTGAAGGCACAGATTATCTAATAAAACCCTGAAACCAGGCATAAATAACTCCCATTTTAGTTGTTGGTCAGGGATATTCAAATGATCCATCAAATAATTTAGTATTGCTGCCGCACCTGGTTGCTCCCCAGAACTTGAAAAGTAAAATCCTACTATTGAAGATATTACAGTCCAGAAACATGATCTAAGAGATACAAACTATATCTAAAATTTTTTCTATTATAGAAAGACAAAAATCCTGTGATGGATGACAGTCAATTTATCTGCATTAATATAAGTATTTACTAGGAAATTTTATAATTTATTCCCATTTATTAGATAATAACAGTTGATCCTCCTCTGGGGCTTATGACTAATCTAGTCTCTGCAATATTTACAGTAACAGACACAAATTTAACCTCTGAAACAGATATGAAATACAATCATAAAAATGTTCATCAAAATATGCATGTCCTTAATTGATGAGCATATGTCACCAAGTTAATCAAATCTCTATTATAGTACATATGGATATAGTTCATATCTGGGTTAGACTTTCCTCACATTACATCATGTATAACACCTTCTTTCTGGCTCTATGAAAACTGGCTGTGGTAGTTTGGATGCAAATACCGCCCTTAGGCTCTTATATTTGCATGCCTAGTCCCCAGATGATGAGCTATTTTGAAGGATTAGAACATGTGTCTTTGGAAGGCTGTGTGCACTGGGGTGGGTTTTGAGGTTTCAAAAGCCTGTGTCCCACTCTCTTGTCCTACCTGTGGATCAATATGTAACTAACACTCCCTGCTTTGCTCCAGTACCATGCCTGTCCACTTGTCACGATGATGAATATGGACTAACACTCTGAAACTGCAAGCAAGTATAAATCAAATCCTTTCTATTGTAAGAGTAGCCTTGGTAATGGTGTCTCTATTAGCCAAAATATTAAAAAAGCATTCAGGTCAATAGCAGCTTAATTTCTCCATTGTCTGTGACCTAAGAGCCAAGTTATGATGGATAGCCAAATGCAATAAAAATGGAATTCTTTGTTTGAAGGAATCTATGATTTCCCTCACCTAAGGGTGGGGGATTCAATAGAGATATTCAGTATCTATCACTGGGCTTTGTTTTTATTATTGTAACCCCACTTTAATTAAATTATCTTTTTTTCTCTGATTCTGTCTCTCATATGTATATGTGTATATGTGAACATACTATTTGTAAGCATAGATATATATAAAACTTTTTAATCCTATTTTAATTTATTATTGTTATTTTTAAATGGCTGCTTTTATTCTAATGAGAGAGAGAAAGTATATTCAAGAGAGAGGGGAGGATAAGGAGGGAGTTAGAGGAGCAAAAAACAGAATTAAAAAAAAGGCTGAACCTGATAGAAATACAAAGAAAAGTAAGAAATTAATATAACAATCAGAGTTAAAGATAAAATCTTATTTATGAGGTCGGTGTGTACGACTTGTCAGCAACTAGCTGTTTATTCATTCTTCTGGGAAGGAGTATAGGTATTCAATGATTCAATATGATTAATATGTATAATTTCTCTAGTACATATCCTTCAAAATTTGTTTCTTTTCACAAGCCTGCAAGATATGCTGGGTTAATGTTGCTAGCAGAACTTGTGGGATAGATGAACCAATATCCAATTTAACTTTAGGCACATTCCACAAGAGGAAACTCATGCCAGACACTTCATAAATTCCTCAGTCAGGAATCTGATAATCCAGAGACCTATACCTAGATAACAACTAAATATGACTGGCAAAAATAATAAAAAAAAACAAGAAGGAAAGAAGAAAGGAAGGAAAGAAAGAAAGAAGGAAGGAAGGATTCTTAATGATATTCTGCTATTCCCATAGATGGGTGCCTTTTCTAGTCATCATCAGAAAGGCTTCCATTGGCAGCAGATTGGAGCAGGTGTAGAGACACACAGCCAAACATTATGCAGAGAGAGTGAGTCTAAATTGGAGTTCTCCATTGAGTCTTTCCACTAGGGGACCAAAGAAGGGCAAGAAGGACTGCAGAGGTCAGAGGAGATGGAGGACATGAGAAGAACGTGGCCCACTGAATCAACTGAATAGGGCGCATATGAGCTCACCGAGACTGACATAGCAAGCATGGAAACTGAAAGGGTCTGCCCCAGGCACTCTGCGTATGCTAAGGCTGATGAGCTGGTGTTTTGGGAGGACTCCTAACAGTGGGAGCAGGTGTTTCTCTAACTCTTTTGACTATTCTTGGGACTCTTCCTCTGATTGGCTTGTATCAATATGAAGACTTTTGCCTTGCCTTATCTTACTGCGTTTTGTCTTGTCCTGTCTGGTTGGTGTCTCTTGAAGGCCTGCTCTTTTCTGAAGGGAAACGAAGGGAGAGAGAATCTGTGGGAGACTGGAGGTGTAGGGGGAGCTGGGAGGAGTGGAGGGAGATGAAACTGTGGTCAGAATATATATTACATGAGAGAAGAAACTAATTTCAAGGGATGGGGGTAGAGAGCGGGAGAGCTGGACTGGGAGGGGTGGAAAAAGGACACTGTGATGGAGATGTAACGTGACATAATAAATAAATAGTAAGAAAAAGAAAAGTAAAAAAAAATAAAAGCACTCATAGTGTTAGCTATTTGCGTTATTTTTTTTAAAGCCAACTACAGAAGTCATTTATAATAGGATGAGATTACACAGTACTACAAACCCAATGATTTTTACTGAAAGTCAGCCATAATTGGACTTTTTAAACAGTTCTCTCTTGATTTAAATCTTTGTTTGAATGACAGTGTCTTTTGCTTTACAGAAGTATTTCAGTTTTGAGGTCCCATTTATTGATTGTTGGTCTTAGATCCTGAGCTGCTGGTGTTGTGTTCAGGAAGTTGTCATCTGTACAGATGAGTTTGAGGGTTTTCCCCACTTTCTCTTCTAGATTTAGTGTGTCCAGCCTTATGTTAAGGTCTTCAGTCCACATGGACCTAAGTTTTGTACAGGGTGATAAGTATGGGTCTAATTTCATTCTTTTACATGTGGACATCCAGTTGGACCAGAATCATCTACAGATTGGGAAGAAATTGTCACTAACCACACATGAGACAGAGGGCTAATATCCATAATTTAAAAAGAACTCAACAAATTAAATGCCAAGAAACCAAATAATCCAATCAAAAAATGGGGATCAGAGCTAAACAGAGAATTCACAAAGGAGGAATCCCTAATGGCTGAGAGACACTTGAAGAAATGCTCAGCATCCTAAATCATCAGAGAAATGCAACTAAGACAACTCTCAGATTCAATCTCACACCTGTCAGAATGGCTAAGATCAAAAGCTCATATGACAGCACATGCTGGCGAGGGTGTGGAGAAAGGGAAACCTTCCTCCATTGCTGGTGGGTGGGCTGGCTTGTGCAACCACTATGGAGGTCAGTCTGGCTATATCTTAGAAAACTTGGAATAGCTCTGCCTCAGGACCCAGCCATACCACTCCTGTGTATACATCCAATACATCCAAACGATTCTTCACCAAATCACAAGGTAATTTCCTCATCTATGTTCATAGCATCCATATATATATATATATATATATATACATATATATATATATGTATATATATATATATATATGTGGTACATCTACACAATGGAATACTACTCAGCTATCAGAAACAAAGAAATTATGCAATTTTCAGCCAAATGGATGGAACTAGAAAAGCTCATCCTGAGTGAGCTAACCCAGACCCAGAAAGATGCACATGATATTTGTTCACTTATAGACAGATTTTAGCCATAGAGTACAGTATAACTATACTACATCGAATGCACCAAAGGGAGCATGAACATATAGAATTTTTTCCTGTCAGAGACACTTTGCCCTAGTGGTGCTGCCTTGTATGCCCGCAGTGTATGAGAAAACTCTTGGCCCTCAAATGACTGCTGAACTTGGGTGGGGGACTGTTATGTAGGGAAACTCCACTCCAGAGGAGTGGGATGGAAGGGATGGGGTAGATGGTGGGAGGGCGAGACTGGGAGGGTTGGAAAGAGGACACTATGATGGAGATGTAACCTGAAGTAATAAATAAATAAATAAATAAATAAATTAAAAAACAATCTTTGATTAATTTTCAAGTTTCTCATATTGCTGTCTTATTAAAGAAACAACTCCATACAGCGATATTTTGTCTTTCTTGATATCTCTATTGTATAGTTTATAAAATATTTATTAATTCCTTGATAATTCTATAGAATATATTTGATCAAATGTACCCACATTCCTCTGTATAATATCTCCATATTTGATCACACTTTCCTTACTACTCTTATGTATACATTTTAAATATCCCACTAAGTCCTATTTGTTTTCTTGTTATAGCCAGAGATGTGTAGCCATCCTATAGACTCAATTATCAAGGGTGACTCTGTTGATGAAAACTGACTATTCCTCCCCCAAGAAGGCATTACTTCATAGAAACTCTCTTAGGTATGGATTTTTTGGGAATATCCCTCTTTCAAGATACAATGATGACTTGCTTGATAAAAGCAGGCAACCAACACTGATGTGAGTTCATGATTTCAGAAATTATGCCACATTCACAAGACACTCTTGCTCTGGTTCCCCAAAACCTCTTTCTCTTTCCTTGTATTAATCAAGTTTTAATTCTGAGCTGCAACCTTCGCTATGACTCTTGTGAATCATCTATCATACATCACCTGAAAATGTGAGGTTACAAATGCCATTCACTTGTGTGCTTTAGGTTGTCACTTACTCTTTGACTATTGATTTCATCTTATTTATCAAACCTTTAGTGACTTAAAAATAAAACACATACAAGAGATTAAACCCATATGTATATATACATATACATTTATACATATGTTTATGTATACACATGTATATGTGCATGTATGTATGTACACATTTACATATATATGCGTCTATGTGTAGGTATATATGTGTATGTATACACATACACACACATATGAGTTTAACCTCTCATTTTACCTCAGTAGTACAGTGATCTGGCTACGTCTGATAGATTAAGGTATATTCATAATTGAAATCCTAAAAACCTGGTCATGATCATGCTTAGGAGGGAAAGCCTGTGGGAAAGAGAGTGATTGAAAATACTTCAAATCAGATGTGAGCAGTGATTCATTTTCACATGGCTGATTAGAAGAAAAGGGTGGTATGTTATGAACAGGTAAGATTTACCTCTATGAATATCTCATAGATGTAATTAGTAAAGATATCTACCTAAAAAGAATGATTGAGTATAGCATGATGTGTCCAGTTCATACTCATGGTAAAGATCTTAAGTAAATCTATCTTTTGTATTTGTTCAGATCAGGGGTAATTATCTATGACTCAGGAACATAGTCCTAAGTCATGATTAAAAAGCTGTCTCATCTGTCTATAGAAAAAGGATATTTCAATGTCTGAGGTGCTTATGCAAGATTGCCAGATTTGTGATTGGTTTATATTTTATAACCTTTTATCATATATATATTGATCATGACTAAAATAATTCCCTTTCAGCTGGGAGTAAAATATCACCATGCCAAACATTAAAAATAAAATGATGATTACTGGAGGAAAAACTATTCATTTATACAAATGAAAGAACATAAAATTTTCTAACATCAAAAGCAAAGAGATCTTGAAATTCAATTGAATATTGATTTTCTCTATTGTTATTATTGTCATGTGTGCCAATGTACACATATATTAGTTTGCATGTGTTTGTATTCACACATAATTGCTTAGGGAAGTCAAAGGTCAATATTGGATCTCTTCTCTATAGCTGTCTACCTTAATTTTTAATACCAGAGAACTTGGATTGGCTTGACTGGTTGGCCAGTAAGAACAGAAGATTCCTCCAGATCTACAACACCTCCTCACTGTCATCATTGTGCAGGTTTGACACATGCATCAGCATACCAAACATTCAAACAATTGCTGGGGAAGTGAATTCAGGATCTACTGCTTGAACAGCAGGAACTTCCCTGATCCAGTCTCCATTGTCCTTATTATTTGTATTATATGTTCTTTGACCTCCAGGAACTTATTTCCATATAGCATGAAATATAAAATGCAGAATTTTAGTAAATAGGCCTTCAAAGTCACCTAATTTTATAAAGAATTCATAATTTTCTCTTTATCAATATCAAGAACAAGAGGCCTACATAAGTTGCACATAAATAAAAGCATGATTGGCAACCCAGCTAAATTTCTCCGTAGATGGGAGAAGTTGTACAGAACTTATATACAGAACCTGTATTTTATATTGACAATTGGTAGCTATCATTTAAAAATGATAGAAGGGTAAATAATTCTTTTTGGAGGATGTAAAACCTGGTAGATTTCTTATGCTCTTGTGCATATCCTGACACCAATCCACCAGATGAACAGCATTTATTGGATCCAATGGTTTAAAAAAAAAAAGAAAGCATGAAGATGGGAGGAGGTCATATTTGGTGCAATATAGCAGATTTGGAGGTGGAGAAATTAGAGATTAATATTATAGCATTTATTTGCGTACACATGCAATTGTCAAGAAAACAAAAGAAAAATGGCATTGTTTTGCTTTATTTTACAAATTAGGGTTAAGGACTAGGACAAAAATGTTCTGATCACCTGGGTTATAATCTTAAACTTGAATTTTGGTTAAGGTTTCCTTCAGCTGACAACTTTCTTGAAAAACACAATATGAGAAAGGATAAAACAGATCATGGTGCCCTCTTTTCTATAATGCTTCAGTGAGGAAAAACATGTAAAGTCATCCAATTTTAATTAACAGCTTTTATGTGGCTTACGTTCTAAGAGTTTGAAGAATCCGAACTATTTTAAATAGTCCACTTCTCTAGATCAGTATTTATGACTAAGCAAGTATCTTGACTTTCTCTATGATTCTAATGGGGAAAATATTTTAAAGACTTAACTGGCCCAACCCAAGAAATGCATATGCACAGCTACATTTTTGTACAGTTGATCTTACATAAATTGTCATATGTGAATATTTTTTGCATTGCTAGTTTCTGAAAACCTAAATGTAGCCATCATTCTCTTTAAATATTTGTTCCATATTCTATGTGTTCTGACCTATCTAAACTCCCTCACTTTCAGTATACATGTATGACAAATCACACATATCTGCTAGATTTGTTTTCCAAAATTAAGTTTCATTGTTATGGAAAACCACTACTTTAAAATTATTTTCATATTCTGAAATGTGTGCTACTTTGTGCCCCAGCATTTGTCATTTTAAATCAAGATTTATGAGACTTTTTAGTACTTTTCTTCTATAGTTCACTGTTCTACAAGTAAATCATTGTAAATTCTGAACAAAAGCTAACAGGTGAACAGAATTTTTATGCCTTCTGGTGTATTAACCTACCCTAAATCATCTTTGTACCTGTCTGGTCAGCTTTCTCTTATTCTCATTTATTTGCTGGCATGATAATTCATTGATTTTAAATGGTGAAATCACTACAGCACAGAATACAACCATGTTTATATAAGGATGCTGGGAAAAGAAAACCCTTTGTCATAACCAAAGAATATATCAGATTTATTAATCAAGAATTAGAGAGAAAATCAACTCCATTTTCAGAAGTACTAATGCTTAATTTCTTGGGAAAATATGCATTAGACTATTAGGAATAGAACTATTTCAAGTTGATTATGGAGAAGTAGAATTTGTCAGATTACTAATAGTAAATATTCCAAAGAATTGTAGATCAGAATGATTTAACAAGGGTACAGAACCAGGGTGTTGTTGATTCATTCCATATTCACTTAAGGAAACTCACCCTAATATTTACACATGCACTTTATTTGAAAGTGACACTTTAGAGATTTTGCTGCTAATAAAACATGGCTCAGATGTTATACAAATTCTAGTTGCATGTCTCCAGATGCCTCAGATATCCTACTGCTAGGTGAATGTCTGCACATCATCATTTAATACCTGGCAGAAATACAATTTTTACCACCATAGATATTAATATGTAATAACCTAGCTAAAGTTAATATAAGAATGAAATAGAAGCTTGCACATAAGTTGCTTTTTTAATTTTTATTATAGGACTAGAGGGGATTTTCATCTACACTATACCAAAAGTTATATGTATAAAATATTAAAATATGTATATAGTGTATATATTGTACATATACAAAATATGTATACATATGTATAAAATATTCAAAATACTCTAAACCATTATGAAATAGTTTGGAAGTCATTGTTTACTACATCAAGTTTTCTGTGGAAATATGTCAGTACTGAAAATATACTTAATCAAGTATACTCTCACATTAATGATGTTTATGATACTATTTTCTCTCATCTGTGATGACTACAAGCCAAAGAGAGAATGATGAAAGAGTTGTAGTCTCAAATCCATCAAGGGCAAGACCTGCCTCACTATTTTATTAAACTCTGTTTCCTAAAGATTCCATGACCTCATAAAAACCACCACAGGATCTGACTATGAGGCTTTACAATAAAGTTAAGATCTAAATATATTATAATTCACTCCTAGGTAGGTATAAGATTTTCTGGTATGATATTGCACAGCAGTGGAATTGTCAATAACAATAATGAGTCATACATTAAATAAAGTGGAAGAAAGGACTTTGAAATTTTCATTATAAGGAAATAAATGAATATTTGAAAAGATGAGTGTGTGTAGCCTCATTTAAAGATTACCACATTCATTCATATATCCAAAAATTAAGTGGTTAACACTATCATGCACAGTTTAATGTTTTTTATATTTTCTAAACATATAACTTATTTTCATAAATAGCAATACAAAATCTTTTTAAAGCTACCAACATAGTCTATATCTCTGTCCTGTTGGACAGATTTTTGGTGTTAAAAACATCTATTTAAGTAGAACAAAATGATAAGTCACACTTTATTTCAAGCTAATTTAAATGTAAATATCACAAAGATTTTCTTTAATTTCTACTTTATCCAATGGAAGCAGTAAGCCCTTCATGCTTTTCATGCAAGAGAGTTCAGATAAACATTTATCAGCTCCACACCAAAGAAAATAATACATGCATGAAACATAACATAATAATATCTGAGTTTGGTTATTTAAACGTATTGCACTGAACTAACATTTACAAGGAATAAATTAGAGGGTGAAATTTTACGCAGGTATTTTATAACTGGATAAGCTGCAAACGTATGCATAACATCAAGCACTAACACATTCTTCATTGCTGCAATTCTACTCAGAAAATCCTGAAAGATCTCAGTAGGATATTTAATAATTGAATAAGTCTGACCCTTTAAACTGCTATGGAATTCTCTTGAGAAAATGGTAGTCCAAAGGAAAAACGCCTTGGTGATTCTGAATATACTGAGCTAGTCTTAATTGTAAGTAACTGAATCACATTTTACTGATTTTGTTTGTTTAAATTGGGTAATTTCCATGGAGAAATGCATAGCTCAGCAATTTTCTGAAGCATGATTTTTTTTTCTTTTAATATAATGAAATAAAGTAAGCCAAGTTTTCACACTCTAGGGGATACTCCTTGATCCATAGCGAAGCACATTAGTGTTTTGAAGTTTCCACTGTGTTTTGTTCAAATGTATTCTCCTGGGAGCATATATGCATTGAAATTGTGGCATAAGCTTAATATTACTGTCACCAGGATTTATGTTTTTCTCTGACTCGAGATGTAACAATTTTATTGGTATTTTTCTGGCTTTTACTCTTCCATCTATCAAACTGTATGGATGGATTATAAATGTAAACTGGCCCTGCAATAGTCTCAACTTTATTTCAATGAGGAATGTTACATTGTTTGTTAAATTCTGCTTATTAGGATAGATGCACTATACTCTTTGACAAATTTAATAAACAGTGAAGAAAAAGAGTATTGATGAAATTTTTCTATTAATCCCAGTTCTTCTTTTCAATAACCAAATTTCTCACATATTTTTATGAGCTTTAAAGATACTTGTGAAAGGATGCAATACTGAGACACTAATGATATTCAGATACATAAGACCCAGAGCTTTGTTACTTGCAATTGCAAAACCAGAAAAAACATCATTCAGGCCCACAAAAATGCTTGCCCCTTAGGGCAGCATAAGAACAGCATGAAATTGTGGAGACATTAACTTACATATGCCAAGCAAGTGTGTAATTAGGGTTTATGGTTCTATATGAATTAGATAACTTGAATGACATTTTTTTCTAGTTCTATTGAGTAAAGTCTGACCCTACTTGTCTGGTATGTGACAACAGAGTAGTCAGAGCAGAGACATAGTTTACTCAGATGTGAAATTAATAGATGAGATAAATGTGTATGTATTTTCATTTAACTCACATGTCAATAAGAGCAAGGGAGTGTGCAGGACATTAGTAGAGTAGGGCAAGAGGGTCTCACAAATAGATAAATTCCATGTGTTATCTGCAATTATCAATGTGTTTCTTATTTTGATTTTTTACCACTTTGGTAATAATTTGGCTTAAAATTCACTTCCAAATGATCTGAACATCTAAAGTGGTTAATCTAATCATTAATTCTCAGTGTTTAATATGGCTTGTATTTGAAATTGTCTAACTTCCTCTCTATATTTGTGTTCCTCAGTAGATTTCCTACCTGTAACTTACGACTGTCATCACCTTATAGTCAATTTACCTCTTCTTTTCCTTCTGCAATTCCCATTTGAAGTGCGTTGGTCAAACCTCATTTCATGTCCATTGGCCCTGACTTCTCAAGTCTTATATGTTACTCCTGGATTTTAAAGACTGTTTGAACTGATGATTCAGCTTTTAACCACATGTTGCAGATTTCTGTTAGATCTACTTATTATTTCAAATCATATTCTACTTCTTCTGAACTCTATCACTTTGATTTGAATGTCTAATTCTATTGAAAATCAACCTACTCAAAATGACATATTAGTCTAAGTGAAATACATGAATATATTTCATTTACATTAAATCCCTTTACTCATATCTTAAAATATAGAAAATTACCATTAGTTTTCAGTGCTTGCATTACTGTATGGCAATACATCATAATATTTTTATTTGGAGCTTCGGGATTCATCTACCATTTTATTTGTTTCTGTTTTCTATGATTTAGAAACACACACACACACACACACAAATACACACACACACACACACACACACACACACACACACACACACACACGGGCATGGGAAGGGAAGAAAGGGAGAATGGAGACAGCACAAATAAAGAAAATAATTTTTACTTTAGATTTATTTTATTGTCATCTTTCAACTTCACCCCCAAAAAGTAACCTAGTTTTACTGTAAGAATATGAAATATTGTTCAAATATTCTCTCACCTTTTTTTTTTTTACTTGTGGCTTTTGTCACTACTAGTTGTACACATTCTTATCTACTTTCAAATCATTTAATGTGCTAAATACTTCTCCTCTCTGGGGTTTTGAATTTGTCCATCTCCCTAGTTGGAATGCTCTTCAAAACTATAATGATGTTCACTGTCTTATGTTTTAAGATACATGACCGAAGGTAAATATTTTCAATCAGGAATGATTTTCATAGGCAAATGAAAATTGTGTTTTGCCTCCAACGCTGAACAATATATACCTATATCTTACTTCACTTAGCGTTTTAAGTATTTAAGATTCTATTACAGCCATAACATTTGCCACAGTTACTGAGGCAAAACAACACAAATGATTACACTGCAGTTCTGTAGGTTAGAAGCACAACATTCGCTTCACTTGACTAAGATCAAAGTGTTTTCAGGCTCTGTAGCATTTTATAGCATTCCCTGGGAATATTTTCTTTCTTGTCACATAGGTTGTTGGGGTATTTGAGTTCCATCTGTAGGAAATAGGTCATCAATTACCACACCAAACAAGAAACAGGTTTTTCCAGTAAACAACACACTATTGGGATTCATAATGTTCCTGCAACAGTGCAGTAATTCTGTTTTTATCCTATAATAAGTAGCATCCATTACAATAAACGCAGATTTCTGATCAGAGAGTAAAGAAGAACTGATATAAATCAGAAGCAGTATAATAGTTAAACTGAAGCCTGTCGGGGCCAATAACTGCATTCCATCTTTTATTTCACTCAGTATATTTTCAAGCAATCTTTTGAGTTACCCAACTGAAAAGTTCCTTGACTCTGATCAAACATACCATTTTCAATGTCAATTTATTTTTAAATCTCATTGTTCCTCACCCATAAGTAGATTTTTTTTTCTTAGTGGTGTGAAGCATTGCTATGTTCCTTGAAAACTCCTCACTTCCTCTTCCCTCACAATTTAACACTGCCACCATCATGCAGATCTGTATTTATCTCATAGAAGATATGCAGAAAAAGATTTATTCAATGAATGAAATATGTATGAATTTAGTAACTTCAGGAGTGTGATATATTTCAATATGTAATTTTATATTTTCTCCAAATAAAAAGAACAAAATTGAGGCAGGAAAAATTATATATTTATATATACATATTTTATAATAATCCCAATATTGTGTGGTTTACTGGAAAAACCAGTTTCTTGTTGTGGTGTGGTAATTGATGACGTATTTTCTAAAGATGGAACTCAAATACCCCAACAACCTAGGTGATCAAGAAAGAAAATGGTCCTAGGGTAAGCTACTCAACTTTAACTGAATTAAATACTGTAACACATATGCAGATACACTCTAATAATTCCATTTACTAAATTCACATTTTTGAAATGAGCTCATTGTCTGTGTTAAGTTATAAAGAAGGAAACTAATGTTAGAAATTTTTCAAGTGCTTTAATCTAATTCTTATTTTTCATTTTAAAAATATTTATCTATTAATTCCAGTTATATCTTTTTAAATAATTTACTTTTTATTTCTTCAAGTTACATCTCAATCACAATCCCCTCCCTACTCCCCTCTCCTCCAGTCTCACCCTCCCACCCTCTTCCCCCTCAAACCCCCTTTTTTAAGTTTAAGGTATAACTTTTTCCCACCAACAGCTCCCCCTTTCAGGCCAACAAATGGTTCTTTCTCTTATAAAAATAAATACAATACAAAACAACAGCAATAAATAGGCCACAATTATGACAGTTGTATGGCTTAGCATACATTCCCAATATCCAGTCCATATGTATTTGGCACCTGACTTTAACATTCTACTATCTAACTATCTCCATGAGTTTAAAGTTCTATATCTAACTCAGCTTTCATACTAACTTGCCTCACAATTTTGAAAACATCTTCTTAGATCCAGAACACCCTCTTGATTCTTAAACAACTCAAAATTTAACTATGAGACTCTAGCTGTCTATTCTTCAACCACCTCAGAGACCTGAGAGGGATAAATATATATGATTATATGGGAAGTGCAGGGCCTGCAGCTTCCAAAACTAAGAAATGACATACCAGTGGCTGCCTGGACAATTCCCATTTTCTCTCCATACATTACAGCATCGATCTTCAGTTGTTTGGCCCCGTTTTTCTGACAGACATTGATTGTAGAGCAGGAATTATGAAGGACTTGCCTACCCTGTCTTGACAAAGCTAGGCTGTTGACTTACCTGCTTTCATGTTTTGTCCTTTTTGGACAGCAGTCTGTCTACAGTTGAAGCAAGGGGTTTTTCTTGCCAAGAGTTAGGCTTGCCACCAATTCAATCATCTCCCACTGGAGATTCTTCAATGCTCATCTTCTACTTGGAGTAGACTAGGGGGTGCTGTCAGGAGCTGACATGTCTCGATATCAAAAAAATCTTAAGTTAAGAAAACATCTTTGAATGCCATATTCTGCAGATCTCTTGAGGTTTTTGAAGATGCCCTGTCTATCTCTTATATTTAGATAAGCAAATGTTGCTTGTCTCTTAGAAACTTGATTTCTGATTAGCTTAGAAAATAACTGTGATAGACTGTCATAGTACCTAACAAAATGACACGCTTGCATGGCTATTAGTTTGCATTTCTTAATTATCCTAAACAGTTTATGACAGTTGGTAGCAAAAGGCCGATACTTCACATTTTATTTTTCAGCATTACTAGGTACAATACCTTTAAACAGCGTTACCCTTAATTTTCTATCAATATACAAAGATCAATACCAATGTGGCCAAGTTATATCTTGATTGCAGCCCCATCCATCCTCCTCTTCCAGTCTCACCCTCCTATCCTCTACTCCCTCTCCCATCTATTCTTCTCCATTAGATTAAATAGTAAAAATTCTCAATGCTCTGCCTTTGAAATATTGGAATGATCATTCATGGCTCTGCCACATGTATTCATCTTAGTGGAAGATTAGAAGAATAAAATTTGTATCAAAATATAGTTTGTAAAAATAAAGGGACAGGAATTTTTGCTATTTTATGATTTAAGGTTAAAGATGCATTACTTAAAATCAGGGTGTTTTATTAAAAATTATTAGATGAGCTTTTAAAATTTTATGTTATTACCAGATATGTTAAGTCATTGGCATGAAGCTAAGAAAGAAGGCTAATTGCATGCCATATTTTTATTCATTTATTTAAATCAACTAGATCAATTTCCAAAGTTAAAAATCTCAAAAAATATCTCACTGAATTTTAGCTGAGAAGTGGACATTTTTCATGAATTCCATTGTAATATGAACTAGATAGAGATATATTTGTTATTGTCCTTCATGTTTCAAGCTAATTAGGACATCTGTGCCGTCAATAGTTAAAGTTGTTATGAAGAAATTCCTTACTCACTACTTAGGTTTGAAAGTGTTCTCCAAGTTAGAAATTTATTGCCCAAATACCAACAGTAAGGTTTTCTTTGACTTGTAAGCTGTTTTCCAAGAGTTTCTGAGTTGTGGAGTTGGTCTTCAATAAGATGATGAGGAATAAGAATGATTCTTTAAATAACTCTTTAAAGGAATTTATGGGAGATATTCACCTTACTGGAATCCTACTCTTCGGATGGAAGATTGTTTTCTGGTAGCCCTTTCTACCTCCAGGAGGGGTGTTACGAAAGCCTAAGACCAAGACACTCAACACTTTCCATATCTTGGTTTTTCCTGATTCCTTTCCTTATCAACCATGCCACCCATCATGATGAAATTATATCCACAGGTTAGAACTCACCAAAACTGACCTAAAACGGCCAAACTTAATGTTAGTTCTTGGACCTACAAAAATGTAAGCTAAACAAACCTTCATAAGAACATTGCTTCAAAATTCTCATTACATTTCAAGTTAGGCCTTTGGAGAATATCAAGCCTTTGGAAAGCTCATGAGGATAGGGTATCCATGAGAAGACTAGCAGTTTCACAGGAAGAGAGAACGTGGCTGTCATTCTCCTTGTGTCTCAGCACATGACATCCTCCATATTGCTATGACAAAGCAATGCAATTTTCTCAAGCACACGTCTTCCAATATAGACTCCCCAGACACCTAAAATGTGAGATAAAACCATCTTTTCTACAGAAATTATACAGTTTGTCCTGTTCTGTCATAACAACAGAACTTCAAAATATTCACTTCTTACACATGCTATAATTTATTAAATAAATTGCCCTGTTTTCTTTTTATTTATTTCATTTCATTTATTTATTGTTTTACCTCATATGTAGAGGAGTGTGTCAAATACCCATCCAGTAAACTGGTTTTGGAATGCATTTTGTTTCAGTTTTGTATTTATTACTTCTTCCATATATTTCATTTTCTTTACTGAGGAATACATTTCTTTAATATGTACTTGAATGAGCAACATAAATTTTTTATTTGTTTGTATAATAAGTTTATGACATTTAGGTATTGATCTGAGAGGTACATTTTAATTAGATGATTAAATCACTATTTACCTTTTTTTCCAGAAATAGGTACTTATACACAAATTAAGATAGTAATTCTAAAATATATCTCAGATAATTTTGTCTTATGTAAGCTTTTCGGAATGTCTCTGGCTTATATTCTGGGAAGAGAAGAAATGTAGAGTATTTCATGATTGAGGATGCCAGGTTATTGGCCATCATTTCATTACTAGTCAAATATCTATTATTGATACAGATTTCTGTTTCTACGTTGGTCAGCATCTTATTTTGAAACACTATTCATTTATGAAATGGTACATTTTCTGTTAACTTGCTATTGTTTGAGTTACAATTCTCAAGTAGAGTTAAAATGGTTTTTCTTCTGTTAAGAAGAATATCACATAGTTATGTTTCCATGTTAACATTTGTTTCCTGCTTCCTTTTTAATTTTTTGCAATTCTATAGATCATGTTAGAATTTTCTGTGTTATATATCTGTATATTAAGCTGTTTATAGAGCTGTGTATGGGAACTGTATATACCAATGACAGTTCTTTTTTCTTCTATGCGTGTTTCTCCAATATTCTTGTTTGATCTTATACTATGCAGTCAGAATTTCATTATTTTGCTCACATTTAAGGCAGTTGAACCTACTATCCAACTATTGCAATCTTACACATATGTCCTATTATTCTTTCCATGGACTAAGAAAATATTGTTTTATACATTGATTTGTTTCCCTATATTCATTGGAGAATAAATGCAGAAACATAGACACACATCTGGATATGCTTTTAATTCCTCTCAGACTTGCTCTTTTACACATGGTTTAATGTATGCAAATGCCATGTACAGTCTCTCTCATATTAACTACTCTTAAATGATGTATGTACACCTGAGTATATATTAAATAATTTATAGATTCTTTAAAATTAATCCTCATCTTTGTAATATTGTTTTTACCACTTAATTGTATGCTTAATATCTTCATTTATTATAACCTTCATCTTTCAGGTTTGAGGATTTAAAAACCTTGCTACTAAATGTACATTAAATATCTTCCCATGAAATTTATGATTTTGTTGACAGTTTAAAGTATCTTTTAAATTGCTTACTTTTTTAGTTGGTTATAACTCTTTGAAGCAAATCTAATTTATTTGAGTGAATCAATTTTCATACCTAAGACCTTGCTGACCTTATCATTTTCATCATTTTGTATTGTACTGGAATCAAATTGTTTTTCTTATTGACTATAAATGAAGATAATTTTCCTGTGTTTATTTCTATAAACTGTTTTTCAAAAAGCTTATATAGCTGACTACAACACACATACAAGGCCTTAGTAAGAATGTGAGATGATAGCAGATATTTCTGTGCTATCTCTATTTTAAATAATCAAGGGATAATCACCTAAGAACTTAAAAGATTTAATGGAAGGTACTTACGATAAATATTTTTTATAGTAAGAAATGTTCACTGTTTTCCTTAGTTAGTTGACTGTTGTAAATTTTTTTTTGTTTTGTTTTTTGGTTGGTTTATTTAAAGACACGGTTTCTTTGTGTAGCTGTGGCTGCCCTACAACTAGCTCTGTAATGATGATCTCTGAGTTGGAGGTACAGAAGTTGTGGTCTAGATGTATCAGTTGGTTCTGGAATTCACAACCCTACATTTTGGTCAACCATGGCTCCCTATAATGGCCTCTGTCTGTTGTAAAGAGCATACTTGACGAGGGGTGAGAACTTCACTTAACTCTGGGTATGAGGACACATTTTGAGATTGTTGTTCAGGATGATGCTTGTTTATAAAAGTGGCAATTGTAGCTTCCAATACCCATCCATATGTTTCCTTTCCCCGAATAGTTTGCTAGGTTTCTAGTATCAGGTATGGTTTTGTTGTTGCATCTGCTTTCTTGGTTAGGATGTCTATTGCTATGAAGAGACACCGTGATCACAGTCACTCTTATGAAAGGAAATATTTAACTGGTTTACTGTTCAGAGGTTCAGTCCATTAACTTCATGGTGGGAAGCATGGTGGTATGCAGGCAGGTACTGGAAAGGTAGCTGAGAGTTACACATCTGGATCAGCAGGCAGCAGGAAGAGAGAGTGACCTTGGGCCTGGCTTCAGCATCTGGAACCTCAAAGCCCACCTGCTGATACCTACTTTCTCCAACAGGGCCACAACTACTCTAAGGCCTCACCTTCTCAGAGTATCATTTCCTGTTGTCCTATGGTGGTTTGAATTTTTATTCAAATAAAAAATTCAAACCACCACATTTCACTACCTGGTCCCCACAGGCTTTGTAATCACATTATAAAGCAATATGCATTTAATCTAAATTCAAAAGTCTTCAAAGTCTATCACAGTATTAGCACTGTTTAAAAGTCCAAAGTTCAAATTCTCTTCTGAGACTCAAGAAATCTCTTAAATATAATTTCCTGTAAAATCAAAAGTAAAAAGCAGAATACATACTTCCAACATATAATGACATTAGATGTACATTACCATTCCAAAACAGAGGAACAGGAACATAATGAGGAAATACTGGAGCAAAGCAAGACCAAATACTGACAGGGAAAACTCCAAATTCTGCATCTCCATGTCTGATGTCAAAGCATTTTTCAGATCTCCAAATCCATTTAGCTTCATTGACTACAACACACTTCTTTCTATGGCCTGATTCCACTTATAGAAGCTCTTCTTCTCATATAAGTTTTTCACTTGCTTGATTAGAATTATCCCAGTATATTTTATATTATTTGTGGCTATTGTGAAGTGTGTTGTTTTTCTGATTTCTTTCTTAACCCATTTTTCATTTATATATAGGAAGGCCACTTTTGTTGTTGTTAGTTTATCTTGTATCCAGCTACTGTGTTGAAACTGCTTATCAGCTCTAGAAGTTCCCTGGTAGAATTTTGGGGATCACTTACATATAGTATTATATTATCTATGAAGAGTAATACCATGATTTCTCCCCATCTAATTTGTCTTCCCTTGATCTAATTTAGTTTTCTTATTACTTTAGTTAGAACTTCAAGTACTATATTGAATAGATATATAGAAATTGCACAGCCTTGCTTTTCCTGAATTTAATGAAATTGTGTGAATTTCTTTCCATTTAATTTAATGTTGGCTATGGGCTTGCTGCAAATTGTCTTTATTATGTTTAGGAATGTCCACTGTATACCCAATGTCCTCAAGGTTTTTCTCATGAAGAGCTGTTGTTTTTGTCAAAGACTTTTTCAACTAATGAGATTATTGTGTTTTGTTTTGTTTTTTTTTTTTTAAGTTTGTTTATATGGTGCATTACATTGACATATTTTCATATGTTGAGCCATTCCTGCATTTCTGGAATGAAGCCTAATTGATCATCATGTCATTGTGGGTAATCTTTTTGATGTATTCTTAGATTCAGTTTCTCAGTATTTTTACATCAATATTCATGAGGGAAATTGATCTCTAATTCTTCTTTGTGGAGTCATTGTCTGGTTTGGGTAACATGGTGATGGTGGCCTCACAAAATTAATTTAGCAATGTTCCTACTGTTACAATTTTATGGACTAATTTGAGGAGTATTAGTATAGAATTCTTTGCAAAAAATCATTTGGCCCTGGGCACTTTTGTGTGAGAATGTTATTATAATGGCTACTTCTATTTCTTTAGGGGTTATAGGTCTATTTAAATTGTTTTTCTGATCTTGATTTAACATTAGTAAGTGGTATCTATGAAGAAAATTGTTCATTTCTTTTATATTTTCCAATTTTGTGGAATTCACAGAAAATGTGAGTATGATTGAAGGAAGGTTGCTCTGGTGTTCTGTTGCAATGCTACAGTTCATAATGGGGATCTGGTTCTTGTGGATCTGAAAAAGAGAAAGTCAGTCCTTGCACTTTGTTTTTTATAGGTGATAGATATAGATCTAATCTTACTTCATTACATGTGGACATCCACTTCTCCCAGCCTCGTTTTTTCAAGATTCTTTTTCCAGAGTGTTTTTATCCCCTTTATCAATTATTAAATGGATTTAGTTGTATATATGAATGTTTGGGACTCAATTGTGTTTCATTGTTCTTCATGTATACTTTATTGTTCTATCACTATATTATTTTTAATATCATGGGTCTCTAATATTTCTTAATATTTAGAACTGTAATCCTTTCAGCATCCTTATGTTTTTGTTTGTCTTCTTTGTTTCTTTGTTGGTTTCCTGTAACTGAGGGGATTTTTTTTTCTTTTTCCACTGATTTGTGCTTTCTTGATCCACCTCTGGAATGTTAATTTATATATAATTTTGTACTATTTACTAATAATTTCAAGTATTAATATTAGCTAAGGATACACATACATGCTTTTAACCCCTTCACATTTTCCAGATCTTCTTAAAATATTGCTATGCTATGCTTGATTTTATTTTATTTTCCACCTCACCATGTTTCATCTATTGTTATGTGTCTGTGTGCTTCATAAGCCAAACACAACTTTTCTAAGATGTGACGATATGACATTCTTTTACTCATTTTATTTAATCCTTTTGTTAATAGGTGACTATAAGTGTTATATAGTTAATCTTTTATTTTTTGTATCTTTATTATCCACTTAATTTTTTATTATATTTAAAGTAACAGCTCATTTAGCCAAATTATCTTCTTTATTTCTTTTCAAAATATTTTATAGTTTTTACAGTAAGTTTTCCTTTCTATTAACTATCTATAAATGATTTTGTATGTACTCTGAGGACAGGAAATAATTTTGTGATTTTTGGAAAGAATGTTAGCTGCTGTATATATTGAAACAGGAGTAGATCTTATTACCTACTACTCACAATACCTCTTTCAGTATGTGCCCTGGCATCCTCATACCTACATTTAAGTTCATTGTTTTGTGAGGTAGCCACTCTTGAAATCATATTCCTCTGATGTGTTCTATCAGTCCAAGTCATGAACAAAACTGTTTGGTATGATGCAGACATTACCCATGGAACTTGGTACCCTGAGGAAATGAAACTGATGTTGCATGAATTAAATCAACCAGGAAGTAAGAGGTATTTTGGGTTGAATATGAAAAATTCCCCATCATCTCTTATGTTTGACATCTGGCTCTGCCTACTAGTGCTGTTTTGAAAGGTATGTGTACTTTTAGGATTCAGAGACTGCCTGGTAAAGTGAGTTGCAATGACAAGGCTTCTGAAGATTGCTCTAATCCTAATAGCCCCTTGAGTTCCCTCCTTCCAGTCTGCTGAGAGGACAAACATCTGCCTCATGTTGCACCAACCTACCACGAGCTCCTTCCACTGTCATTACTTCTCCATCATAAAGAATGACTCCTTAGAATTTTAACAAACTATCTCCTTCCCCTTTAAGTTATTTCATGTATTTTCCAAGACAGAGATTTTGAAACTGAGAGGAGTAGACATTATACAATATCAGGGAGAGAGGACATAATATATCATAATAGTTTACATAATGTAGACCCTCATAGTGATGACAAAATGGTGTAGCAGGACAGCAGACATCACATTGGCAAGAATCAGAGAGAGAGAGAGAGAGAGAGAGAGAGAGAGAGAGAGAGAGAGAGAGAAAGAGAGGCCATAGATAACAAGCTGTAACTTAAAATTTGTCCCAAATGAGCCATTTTCTTCATCATGGCTCCATCCACAAACTTTCATAACCTCATCAAATAGTTTGGCACATGTTTTGTCATGCAAAAAAAAAAAAACAAATGTCAACTTTGTACTTCCTGAAGTCATAAGCCAGGTGGAATCTGATATGCAAACTCAGTTCTCAAAGCATTTATTAGGCTTGACATTGTGGCACATATCTTTAATTTCAGCACTTAAGAAGCAGAGGCAGGAGGACTTCTTTTTGTTTGAAGCCAGCTGGTCTTCAAAGTGAGTAACAAGCTTCAGGCCTCTATAATAAGACTCTATCTCAAAACAAATAAACAACACTAAAAAAATGTGTACGAGGAAGTGACCATTTCTGTTTCCCAAGGCTTTAATATAAATAAGAAAACAAATTAAGGCAGAGAACTTGTTTGGCTATATTTGTTTTGGGTTCTTCTGGTACATTCAATGATACTGGTCCCTGTTGAATGTTAAATGCCATCATCACAAACTCTAAATAGTCTTTTTATCATTATGCTATGAAATATGAAATACTATCATTCATACATGTTGTTAAAATAGATTAAAAAGCCACAATGCCTTTGTATTTCCTTAGGTTATTTTGAAAATGGAAAGCAATTGACATACACGACAAGCACTCATCTATCTGTGTATTTAATAAAGTCAAATGTGATGAAGACTAATGTACCATAATGTACTAACTGATGTTTGCAGAATTTCATTAATGTGTTTCCAGACTATCATAATTCACCTCTGTTGAGTTTATGAGCCATGGGTTTTGCTCCAGTTCATAAAATCAGCTTTCCTATCATCAATATGGAGACTAATAATATCAGAGATGACACTTCTTCACTATTTGAAACAAGGTGACTCATTTGCTTCCCCATCCCCTGGGCAGGAGAACAATGAGTCATTCAAATTACAGCTATATTAGTTTGGTGAAAAGTATCTCACAGTGCCCTAACTTTTCTCTAAAACTATACAAATTTCAATGTGATAAAATAATCATACATTTGCCCAGACATACTACCTATGTATCAAGTAGGCTGGATGTCATATACAAGATTGTTTTTTATTTCTACTTCAATTGGAATATCTTTAAAGACATCTAACAGCATTAAAAACATTGATACAAATGATCATTTATTAAATCTCTATAGTACCTGAGGCCAAGAAAGATTTGCTGATTGTAATAACCTTGTCTCAGCAAGGTTGAGGCTGAAAGAGGGAAAGAAAGAAAGAAATGTCTTTGCCAAGTACATAGAATTATAATAAGATTTTTAAAAAGATAGAACCAAATGATATCCTAACAGTCCTTTTCACTCTATTTTACCACCTTTTATGATTGTATTAGAACTATATAATTAGTATTTAATAAAAATATTCATTAATATAACTATAAAAAAGAGTAAAATATTTAAATAAAAAATCAATATGTATAAGATCTAAAATCTTTCTGCTTATTCTTCCTCAGACCACCCCTGCTGTGTTTGCTCCTGCTGGTGCTCACACCCCATTTGGTCCTCTCTTGCCTCACTGCTCTTCCTATTTCTCTTTGTTAAGAAAAATGCATTCTCTTTCAAATCTATATTTTCCCATCCAGTTTGAAAAGCTTGAGTGGAGCTGGTTTTTTGTTTTTGTTTTTTTCCTCTTTATTTTTTTTACTTCTTCAAGTAACATCTCAATCGCAATCCCCTCCCTACTCCCCCCTCCAGTCACATCCTCCCACCCTCTTCCGCCTCAACCCACCCATCCCTTTCTTTTTTTTTAGTTTAAGGTATATCTTTTTCCCCCCAACAGCTCCCCCTTTCAGGTCAACAAATGGTTCTTTCTCTTATAATAATAAATACAATACAAAACAACAGAGGTAATTAGACCACAATTATGAGAGTTATATGGCTTAGCATACATTCCCAATGTCCAGTCCATATGTATTTGGCACCTGACTTTAATGGTCTACTATCTAACCATCTCCATGAGTTTAAAGTTCTATATCTAACTCAGTTTTCATACTAACTTGGATCACAATTTCAAAAAACTCTTCTTAGATCCAGGACACTCTCTTGATTCCTAAACAACTCAAAATTTAACTATGAGACTCTAGCTATCTATTCTTCAACCACCTCAAAGACCTGAGAGGGATAAATATATATGATTATATAGGATGTGCAGGGCCTGCAGCTTCCCACACTAAGAAATGACATAGCAGTGGCTGCCTGGACAGTTCCCATTTTCTCTCCATACATTACAGCATTGATCTTCAGTCGTTTGGCCCCGTTTTTCTGACAGACATTAATTGTAGAGCAGGAATTATGAAGTACTTGCCTACCCTGTCTTGGCAGAGCTAGGTTGTCGACTTACCTGCTTCCAAGTTTTGTCCTTTTTGGACAGTATTCTGTCTACAGTTGGAGCAAGGGGTTTTTCCTGCCAAGAGAAAGGCTTGCCACTAATTCAACCATCTCCCAATGGAGGTTCTTCGATGCTCATCTTCTACTTGGAGTAGAATAGGGGGTGTTGTCAGGAGTTGACATGTCTCGATATCAAAAAAATCTAAAGTTAAGAGAACATCTTTGTTTTTTGGGTGTTTTTTTTGTTTTGTTTGTTTTTTTTTTTTTTTTTGAAGACAGAAGCCTTGTGAACATGTAAATCTCAGTTTGTTTTGATTGCCATGCAGGTAAAAGTGGCTGTATTCTCAAACTAGTTTAAAAAAAAACTGCAATGTATGAATCTGTGTATTTTTCCAAACGTTTTCACAAATAATAAATAGAAGGTTTGGGTTTTAAGAAAAGTAATTTCTGTTCGGCTTGGTCTGAAACTTACTGTTTATTAAAATGGCAATTGCTTGACCATGCCCCCACGATTCTTACTGTCTTTCAAGCATATTCTTATATACACCAAGTGATGCTGTGTAAACCTTGCCTCCCAACTTATCCCTAATTGGCTAATAAAGTTTCAGACAGCCTGCGCTGTGCAGAAGAGGGGTAGGTGTTTCTACAGTTCCAGGGCTTGGGGGTTGTACATGGACCATGAGGAAGGAAGAGGAAAGCAACAGGTGGCCATAGGATAATCAGGAATATACTATATGGCCAAGAGCAGCCTGAAGACTGGACTGATGGAGCAGAAACAGCCCAAATAGAATACATGTCCAAGTATTTATGGGAGTTTTGCCTGGGAAGCACACAAGATAGTTTAGAATGCTAAGATCCACCCAGTTCCAGTTCATTAAGGCTTATCAAAAATCTAAGAGGTTTCTGTGTCTTTTAATTATTAATAGCAGGTTAAGGAATGAGTGTCACTGTATTAGTAACCAGCTTAATTAATATTAATAGAATAATTAATTCCCATTACATATGCATTAATAATTATTTTAATCATATTAAATATTAACAATCATTTTACAAATTCCATGTCTTGTTTTGTCACTAAATAAATATTGTAGTATCTAATCAGTTACTGAAGAACTTGAAACATTTTCATGTCACTTATATAAATGTAATATTTAGTCTACTGAAAACAATTTATTTAAAAAAATACATTGTCAAGCCGGGCAGTGGTGGCGCACGCCTTTAATCCCAGCACTTGGGAGTCAGAGGCAGGCGGATCTTTGCGAGTTCAAGGCCAGTCTGGTCTACAAATTGAGTCCAGGACAGCCAGGGCTACACAGAGAGACCCTGTCTTGAAAAACCAAAAAATAAATAAATAAATAAATAAATAAATAAATAAATAAATAAATAAATAATAAAAAATACATTGTCACTTAGTGTTTGTGTGATGTATGAATGTAATTGTGTGCATGCCACAACTTGTGTGGAGATGGAAGGAGATGAAGTGTGGAGTTCTTTCCCTCCTGCTGCCTACAATGTGGGTTTAAGGAGATGAACTCTGGTGGTGTCCAAGTAGTATCTGCAGGGAACATCAGAGTATGAGTACTTCACTTATGGGAGTCTCCTGTGACAAGGCCCATAGAGATCCTATGGATTCTACATTGCCAAGCCTATGGAGATCCTATGGATTCCACAGTGACAAGGCCCATGGAGATCTCATGGATTTCACAGTGCCAAGGCCTTTGGAAACTCCTTCCCTCTTGGCAAGGACCTATGGTGAATTTGATGGCCTCTATGCTTATTAGCTAGATGTGTGTGCTCCAAGCTCTCCTTGCTTTTGCTATACTGTTTATACTCATGGCAGTAATTTCACCTTGTTAGTGATGGGCAAGGTCAGGGATTATGTAGGCTGAAAGTCCTGTGGATGATTCTGTTTTTCTCCATACTCTTTCAAGGGGTAAAATCTATCTCTTCATTTTCTTCCTTTATTGATCCGCCAGATGTGATCATTAGTCTTTGATGTTTTGGGACATGAAATCATGTCTTTAGAATCTGCAGTCATACTGAGAAGACCTGTGGCAGTTGTGGTGAGCAATGAGTTCTGCTTGCGTAGGTGTTCTGAGGAAGCTGTGTCTAATCAATCAAAACTTAAAATGGGAAACTATGTTTGATTAGCAAAGACATAAAGAATGAACAAGTTGTATCTTTTCACCAGAGACTTAGAAAATCATCCTCAGACTATGTCTGATCAGTAGAGTCTTAAAAATGGTTTTTGGAAAGATGTTATCAAATATTGATAGGTACATGTCCTGAAAAGTTGCTTGGTACAATGAGCGTCCGTGCCTGAAATGTAAAAATAATATTGACAGACAAGTGCTATTTGATGAATGGATTTATACCCACAAATTTTTAATCGTTCTCTCACATTGCATAACAATGTAACAGCATTTGTAGCTAGCTGAATATGTGCTCATATCCACCAGACATATCTGGTTAGACACTTATTTTTGACTTTCTGAAATTGTACTTTTTAGTTCAAAATATGGTTGGGGTGTGATTGACCCAGTGGAGATTGGGAGTGAGGAAGGGAAACTATTGGGTACTCTTTGATAGGGCTTTTATTATGCTGATGTTATGATTTCTTTAAATAAAATAACCAACGAGGCCACTGCTCAGGTGAGTAGGTTTTTGATTGTATAAATATACATGGCTCAAGCTTTTAGGCGCCACTTGCTTCACTTTTCCTGACACCATACATTCCTGTGTCCTCAGGTTCAAGACCCCAGTAGCACAGATCAGTGGCCGAACTTCATCAGGCTTCACTGTAAATACTTTCACTTATGGAGCCATCTCATCCAACCCTAAATACAAATTCCCCATTGTTGTTTCATGTTAAACGCATGACAGAAAAATTAATATAGAATTTTCCTAGTTTAAAAAATTATTATAGCTTCAGCTTTTGACCACATTCTCAAACAACAAAATAAAACTTATGATTCTATTCATGGATAGAGAAAAGCAGTGCAGAAACTTTCAAGAAGTAAAATCACAAAAGTTACTGACTTTGAACTGTTTGGATCTTTTAATTCCAGTAATACATTAAACCGATTTCAATTACTACAGCAACTGTTTTTAATGTATAATGTTATATTATGAATGGTATGTTATAATATGATTTTGGTAATTATCCCTTAATTACTCATAGCTTCAGGAAGGACTAGAGTATGTAGATGGGGAAGAAGCAGAGTAGGGACCTCAATATCCACAGCTGTGGTTGAAAATAACAATTATGTTTGGTGTAGATTTTCCAGGCTCCTTTGGAAATCACCTATGCTACTGCAAGTAAGCCCAATAAATGTATTAATTCACCAAGGACCAACTTGTGTGGAATCTAATTTTCATTTCTCATCAGAGCATTAAATGGAGGTGGTACATGCATTTTCTTGTTTTCATAGCATAAAAATTATCCTAAGGTAAGTCAACTTTGTAAAATAATAGAACTGTTAAAAATTGAGAATCTAATTGGAGCTTACTCAATATATCTAACAATGTAACAACCTACAGTATAAAAACTCGAGGGACAAAAGTTATTAGCACACTTATAGTTCTTATGTGAAGAGATACATTGTGCAGTATTAATTTGTCAGATGTTAGGAACCCATATGTTGAATTGACCTGATGGAAGGTAATGATGATATCTCGGAGCCTCATTGAGACAAACAATATTTCTGAGCAACCCTTTGTCTTTAAAATTTCTAAACCAAGAAATAACACATGGAAAAAAGCAAATATTATTCTTAATCTCATGTATATTTATTCCAAGTATTTGAGGTAGTTAGCAAATTAGTGCTACATTTTAATTATTAAATGTTATCAAATAAATTATTAGGCAAATTAAGCAAAGGTATAGCAAGAAGGTACTTAGAGTTGGCACCAAGTATGATGTTAAGTTTAAGATATAGGATACGCTAAGTAGCGATTTTTATGAATATCAAAATAAAGCTACCATTGTAAAATATGGCTACATGAAGATCTTGGATACAGTGCTGTAGGGGTTAGATAAATTAGATTAAAAAATATATAGAAGTTTCTGATACTGTCTCTTAATTCGAGACCTGAAGAACATTATCAACATGAAGTCAACAAAAACAGGAAAGACTTAATAGACTGAAAAACAAGGTTGAAGTCAGAAAAAACAAAAAAGACTCAATAGACTTAAAGAAACAAAGTATCTGGCCTGACATTGTTTTCAGCTGCTAAGTGGGCAGAGCCCAAATTAAGCTGAAACAGAGTTCCTCCTATTTAAGGACAGTGCATGGAGCCCAGAAAAAAGAGAAGAGGCCCCTGATGCTAGAGAGCTCCAAGAGTCCTGCTGTAAAAAGGGCTGGCCATTGATGGCAAGCTCTCTCCCTGAAGCAGAAAGAAGCCAGTGAACAAAGAAAGCCTGAACAAGACACCAAAAGGCCAAGGACTGGACCCTGTGGCTCAGTTTTTGCCTGGAGGGGTTTGATCTGTCCAAACAGTGGCCTAAAGGAAACGGTGCCTGGCTTTAAGGACTGAGACAGAGCAGCTGAGTTCCTGATTCAAAAGAAGTAAGTTGGCCTGCAGACGGCTGGGGTCTCCCACAGAGAAGAAAGCATGAAGCCTTATTTAAGGTGAGACTGCAATAACCAACTTACCCTGACGAACCTGAATCTGAGAGATCCAGAAAAAGGACTGCTAAGTGCGTTAAAGAATCTACAACAAAGACTGTGTTCCTGACAACTGAGGACCTGCCCCAGAGACTGTATCATTCTAAAAGGTTATGAAAGTAGTTGTTATAATTATCAATAGGTTTAGTGGATAGGTTAAAGGGGTTGTAGGAATTTATAGGATTAATAGTTAAGAAATTGTTGGTGTTTGTTATAAGTGAATTTAGTAATAAATAAATAAGAGATAAATAATAATTTAAAAGTTGGGTTACACAGTGCTTACTCATAAATTCTTCTAAAAAAATCAATAACTTTTTTTAAATACTGTATTTTTTTTTCTTCAAGTTACATCTCAGTCACAAACCCCTCCCTATTCCCCCTTCCTATCCCGCCCTTCCACCCTCTTCCCCCCAGAAGTTTCCCCTTTCAGTCCAACAGATGGTTCCTTCTCTTATAACAGTAAGTATTATACAAAACAACAGATATAAGTATGCCACATTTATGAGAGTTAAATGGCCCAGTATACCTTCCCAATGTCCAGTTTATACATATTTGGCCCCTGACTTTAACATTCTACTATCTAACCATCTCCATGAGTTTAAAGGTCTATATCTGACTCAACATTCATACTAACTTGCAACACACTTTTAAGAGTATCTTCTTAGATCTATAACACCCTCTTGATTTCTAAACAACTGAAAATTTAACTATGAGACTCTAGCTATCTATTCTTCAACCACCTCAGAGACCTGAGAGGGATAAATATATCTGCTTATATAGGAAGTGAAGGGCCTGCAGCTTCCAAAACTAAGAAAGGATATACCAATGACTGCCTGGACAGATCCCAATTTCTCTCCATACATTCCTGCATCAGTCTTCAGACTTTGGGTCCTGTTTCTCTGACAGACATTTGTTGTAGAGCAGGGATTATGAAGGACTTACCTACCCTGTCTTGGCAGAGTTAGGCTGTCGACTTCCCTGCTACCAAGTTTTGTCCTTTTTGGACAGCAGTCTGCAGTTGGAGCAAGGGGTTTTTTCATGCCAAGAGATAGGCTTGCCACTAATTCAACCATCTCCCAATGGAGGTTCTTTGATGCTTATCTTCTACTTGGAGTAGAATAGGGGGTGCTGTCAGGCGCTGATATGTCTCGATATCAAAAAAAAAATCTTAATTTAAGATAACATCTTTAAATGCCATATTCTGCAGATCTCTTGGGGTTTTTGAAGATGCCCTATCCATCTCTTGTATTTAGATAAGCAAATGTTGTTTGTCTCTTAGCAACTTGATTACTGGATAGTTTAGGTATTGATCTTTGTATATTGATACAAAATTAAGATTATAGTTGGCCACAATGGTATTATCCCTTGTATATGGATGTAATATTAAGATTGTATTGGGCTACATAGGCATTGATCTTTGTATATTGATACATAATTAAGAGTATATTTAACCACAATTGAATAGATCTTTGTATATTGACACAAAATTAAAGGTAACGCTTCCTAATGGTATCATACCTAGAGATACTTAAAAATAAAATGTGAAGCTCTGGCCTCTTGATACCAACCGTCTAAAACGGTCTAGGATAGTTAAGTAAAACAAACTCCTAGTCATGCAAACATGTCACTTTGTTAGCTACTATGACAAAAATCAATAACTTATTCAAGTATTTTCCAGAACAGAAATTTACAGAAAGTAGAAATTGTTGGAAAGAGGGAAGACATATCACATAGGCTTCTATATCTTAGCATTTTCATTAAGTTGGAAAGCCAATATAAGGATTTCATCTTTGTCTTGAGTTACATTTAGTAGATTTTGTGACCAAAATATTGTCAAATCAATTCAATTAGGGCTTTGTTGTAATAATGAATGTTATCCCTATTACTTTGAGAAGTTCTTGAACTGAAACATATTTTACACTCTATTAGTACCTGCTGTTTGTTTTAATATTCAAAATTGGTATCCTAAAGTAGAAAAATAATTATTAAAGATTTAAAACAAAGTATTCTGAAATTTAAGTGTAGCCTTGAAAAGATACATTTGGGTCTGACATCTCTATGTTATATATAGGGTCTTAGCAGACATTTATTGTTTCTTTCTCTACATAAAAATCTAAATCATTTATATCTGCTGCAGATATAGAGTTGTCTATAGTGAAATTCACTTCACTTAGTGATGTAAATATCCAGATCACAAATTTACTTTTATAATGATCACTTCTTTACTTATAGACAGAATGATATAACATAATTAAAGGCATTTCAATAGCAACTTTTATGATCATTACTTTTGTTTATTTTAAAAGATTTAGTTTCTGAAATATTAAAAAACTGTTATGATGGTAGAAATATAAAACATAATTGTCTATATCACAGAGCTGTATTCTGTAGCATTACTTTGAATTTAATACATATTTTTAAAATTAGTTTTAAGAATTCCATATGTGCCAGGCGGTGGTGGCACATGCCTTTAATTTCAGCACTTGGGAGGCAGAGGCAAGTGGATCTCTGTGAGTTTGAGGCCAGCCTGGTCTACAAAGTGAGTCCAGGACAGCTTAAGCTGTTATACAGAGAAACCCTATCTCAAAAAACCAAAAAACAAAAAACAAAAAACAAAAAAGAATTCCATATGTGAGGATTATATTTCCATTTTTCATTCTTCCCCTTCCTACAAGTCATCCCATGACATAAATATGACATCTCTTTTTCTCAAATTCATGGCCTCTTATTCCTTAAATAAATATATAAAGTGTCTATGTGGATGTATTTGATTTCTTTATTTTTGCTTGTAAGTATATGAATTTAGTCCCAATCATCCAGGTTTTAGTAGCTTAACAAGAGACTTGCCCTGGAGAAGAAAGATTCTTTTCTCTCTCTCTCTCTCTCTCTCTCTCTCTCTCTCTCTCTCTCTCTCTCTCTCT